>JASSKH010000005.1:7991322-8022850 GCA_031763025.1 Macrocystis pyrifera | reverse complement strand
AAAAAAAAAGAAAAGAAAAAAAAAAATGAAAAAACACAAAAAAAAAAAAAAAAATCCGACATCTACCATCCGTATCGTCAAACTCATCCACACCAACCTACCCACCCTCCACCACCGACCATACGCAAAGCATGATACCGACACCACACCGTACCTCGTCGTAGATGACCTCGAGGCGCTTCACGTTCTCCGGCGGCGGATCCCCACTCGACCGACGTATCGGCGGACACGAGTGGTGCTCCAGGCAGAGCGGATGATGCAGGATCGCCGTCGTCGCGGAAGGAGCCGCCCCCCCCCCCCCGCTCCCGCCCCTGCCCTCCCACCCCCCTCCTTCCCCTCCCCTCCCCTCCCCTCCCCCTGCCCCCCCCGACCCCGAACCAGCCGCGGGGAAGTGCCACTTAGCCTTGGCTTTAGCCTGAGCGTTGTCTGTTTTCCTGCGCTTCCTGCTCCCCCCCGCCGTCTCGGTCTCTCCTTCGCCCTGGGCTCCGTCGTCGGCCAAAGGAGTTTCTAGGGTGGCGGAGGCGGAGGTGGCGGTGGCGACGCCGTTGTGGCCCACCGAGCTGCCGCCCTCGCCCTCGCGCTGCAGCTCCGGCAGCGAGTCTGGGATGTGAAGCCCCTGCGGCGGAGCGCCATACACAAGGTATACATACGAGTGATATCAGTAAGGTTTTTGAAACCTACCACAGGTACTATGATAAAAAAAATACGACCTGTGTGTTCCGTACATGTGGAGAGCCGCTTCGTTGAAGCATGAGCCCGACCCTCCTCCTTTTTGGAGCGACGGGGTTGCTGTTGTTGCTGTTGTTGTTGGTGGGCTGTTGTTGTTGATGATGGGTTGTTGTGTGCGCGTGCGTGCGTGATACTCTCTGTTGGTACATCATCATCTGCAAATAACTTGACAGCAGCAGCAGCGTCAGCCACAGCTCAAGCAAAGCAGCAGCAGCAGCAGCCCAAGCAGGGCCAGCTCAAACCGGCGCAGCGGCAGAAAAAGCAGCAGCAAATGAAAATAAAAAACAGCAGCAGCAGCAGCAGCAGCAGCAGCAGCAGCGTCACAGAAAGCACAAAAAGGACAAAAAGGAGCGGCTTATGCCCAAAAAATGCTTTCGTCAGGTACCTGGTAAATTGGGTTGGGTAACCTACCAGGTGCATGTCACCGCTCCGCTCGGCCACACCTGCTTGACGGCCACCTCGGGCGGCGTCTGCTTGCTCTTGTTCTTCGTCTCCACCTTGGCGTTCCCCTTGTCCAGCAGCACCCTTGACACGGTTGTCGTAGCAGTAGTAGTATCCGTAGTCGTTGTTGTTCACGTGGCATCAGCAGTTGTTTTTGTTGCAGTTGCCATAGTATTTGTGCCCCAGATCCGGAGGTGTGCATGACAGACCGCAAAAAGGGGGGGGGTGAGGGGATGGACACTCGATATTTAGATCGGCAGAGAGACAGATAGATAGACAGACAGACAGACAGACCCGACGGCCGACACCGAACGGCCGACATGTCGACATAAGGGCAGACAGGCATCACACACCTAGTACACGTAGAAAGACAGACAGACAGACAGACAGACAGACAGACAGACAGTCAGACAGACAGACAGACAGACAGACTGCACACACCTAGCAACGCCCCACCGGGCCTTGGAGCAGGCGAGGTGCAAGGCGGTGTTTCCGTGAAGGTTGGTCAGGGCGGTGCCGCAGCCGGCAGCGATCAGCGCCTCCGTAGCGCCCACATGGCCTCCTAGCGCTGCTAGATGCAGAGGCCTTGCTCGCGCGACGACGACGACGCCAATCACGACGGAAACGTCAACGACAACCACGGAGGGAGGGGGGGGGGTGGGGAGGGAGCGAGGGAGGGAGGCAGAGAACGCCAAGACACTCGACTAATACGTCTTTGATTGTGTGTGTTTGCAATTGACGCAGAAAGTCCGAACCGTAGGATTTACGCTCCCACCGATTGCTTTGGCAATTTATACCAGGTGTATTTGTTTCTTCGTACGTATGCTTGTCTGTTTTTTTTTTCGCTCTGTTTCGGAAATAGTCCAACCGAAGGGGGGGGAAGCACGCGCGGGTGTGACGGCTGCGGGGAAAAAACAGCCACAACCGACAAAACAAAAAAAAAAAAAAAAAACAACACAGAAATCAGAAATTCCAACATTAAAAACAAACCATCGTCGCCCCGACAACAGTTACATACTCTTTACTATCTCCACCCCCCCCCCCCCCCCCCCCCCCCCCCCCTCCTCCCTCCCAATTCCACCACACGCATCGCTACTGCAGCGTCGTAATAGCAGTACGTAAGTAGCAGTAGCAACAGTAGAAGTGGCAGTAGTACTAGTAGTAGCAGTAGCAGTAGTATCGGCTTGAATAGCATTTCCTTCACACCGGCAGTGCAGGCGCTCCTTGGCGTCCAGGAGGTCCTTCCCCCCCGGGGCCTCTAGCAAAGTCCCGATGGCGTCGTCCAGCCCGAACGAGGCCGCCAGGTGGAGCAGCGTCTGCCCCCTGTCGTCCTTCACCGACACGTCGTGATGGTGATCCAGCAACAGCTTCAGCGCCCTGCGATGAATGTAATGCAGTTTGGTAAGGGGAATGATCGTATCACGTACCTCGTAGCGTTTATGGTAAAGGCACCCAAGAGGCAGTTACATAGTACTCCCGTTGCTGTCTCTGGAAGTGGCCAAACCGGAAAATAAATCAATTCATTGAAGCTGTCATCCATATGCAAGTCCGCCTCTAAAGCGGTTCGTAGCAGGATGCAGCTCACCCTTCACGCGACTCGCCGGACACCTCACGGCGCTTCGCGCTTGGTGTAAGCAGTGTCTGCCTAGTCGGTGAAAACCCGACATGCTCCGTCCCGGCAGTGTAGGGACGCGAGGGTCTATGATCATACGACAACGGCCATATGTGAGATCGAGTACATCTCTCTTATCCCCCCCCCCCCCCCCCCCCCCCCCCCCAACCGACTACGGTCATGCATGATATCGAACCCCCCCCCCCCCCCCCCCCCCCCCCCCCCCCCCCCCCCCCCCCCCCCCCCCCCCCCCCCCCCCCCCCCCCCCCCCCCCCCCCCCCCCCCCACCCCCCCCCCCCCCCCCCCCCCCCCCCCCCCCCCCCCCCCCCCCCCCCCCCCACCAACCACCCCCCCCCCCCCCCCCCCCCCCCCCCCCTTAGTTGCTTGCCAA
This sequence comes from Macrocystis pyrifera, assembly GCA_031763025.1. Lineage (NCBI taxonomy): Eukaryota > Phaeophyceae > Laminariales > Laminariaceae > Macrocystis > Macrocystis pyrifera. The sequence goes on along the minus strand of JASSKH010000005.1, from coordinate 8,019,677 downwards.
AGTCGTTTGGCCATTGACGACGCATCCCTTTCGAAACGAAGGGGGCACCGCGCGAAGAGGAAGGACAAAACCACTCCAAAATAGATGGAAACTATATGGTGCCCTCTACGTAGTTCTGGTGCTGGTGCTGGCTGATTAACTGCTGTGTCGAAGATCGAGGCGTGTGCTCACGAGGGCTTGGCGGGCTGGCCAACTCTCTCTCCCTCTCCCGCTCTCTCTGTTTCCCTCACACACTCCCTTCTTCTCTCTTTCTCTCTCTGGCGAGCTGGCCAACTATCCTTCTCCCTCCGCCCCCCCCCTCCCTCCCTCCCTGCGTTCAAGAAGCCGAGCAACTCGATATTTTTCTTCTTTCGCGCCTTCCGGCAGGCAAAGCCTGACTGCTCCATTCCTCCATTATCATGGCCGAGACGCGAGGGTTCGCGGAGGACAACGCCCGCCAAGTGTCGGCAACTCTCGCTACCGAAGGCGGGAGGGTTCGCACCCCACAACACCACAACGCCTCCGCGCGATCACACAACCTCGGAAAAAAAAAAAACGTCCCTGGAAATTACAAGGTGCATCAAAGCTGCCATCATGCAAGCAGCAGTACGTACCGTTATATAATTGTATTGCGGGTGCCCTCTCTTCCCCGCCCCCCCCCCCCGCCCTATGGTCATACGACTACGGCCATGCATGAAAATGAGTACCCGCCCTCCCTCGCTCCGACAAAAACAAACACACATGCAAATACTACAATTTCCATGCGCATACAAAAACAGCAGCAAAAAAAAAAACAAAAAACTACAAACAGTTATATATACATACATTTTCGGTGCAGACAAGTGCATACATGCCAACCAACCACACCCTGTTGGACAATTGGCATATGTAGGCCATTTGTCTACGGTCCTATCAGCAAGCTCCTCGTATTGACTGCATATTAACGCGGACAACTAAAAAACTTAATTCTACGGTAGACACGCCACCATCACATCACCCTATATTTGCATGCCCGCGGTGAAACCACAATCAGCGCTGTACGAGCTCAGAGAGCCCTTCCCCCTCCGTGCCTCCTCCGCGCACCACCGTGTGACATACCCCTCTGGGCGGATACATAAGGAGCCCTTGTACATGAAACATGAAGACCCCATGATGAAATGCGGCTGATGATGATTTGATTGCGTTTCGTGATCAGACCCGCAGACGGATGATGGCACCCAGTAATCGTGAGACACGTACGTACACTTGCGTCGTTCAATAGAACAGAATGAGAGAGAGAGAGAAGAGATGGTGTGAGAGGTGGCGCTCATGTGGCCATGTCCAGGCGCCCGGTGATGATGGAGAGTGAGCTTGTGGGGGGCTCGCATCTCTGTCGCGACCACCCGCTGTGATCACCTGCTGTGATCACCCCAATAAGTCGTGCAATAAGCTGTTCTACATGACCCGGTTCCCCCCGGTATCCCTAGCTCCTGTGCCCTATGGTATGATATGCTACGCTTTATTGTTTACTCCTACTGGCAAATCTTACCGTAAATTATCGTGGACCTGCTGAGATCGGAATAGTATACATACATACGATTTCGTATATTCTAACACTCCCTGCCTCCTCGGTGCACTACAGTATGACATACCCCTCTGGACGGAAATATAAGGATCATTCATGCATTAATATGAAGACCCTACGGTTCTTACACGTCCGCCCACAGTGGTAACACGCAAGAGTAGCACGCACACGCCCCTGGTGTGAAATTCGGAGCCCACTTTCTCCCAAAACAAGGGGAGGCCCACACAGCAAAAACAGTGGGTTTGGAGAATGTCTGCTAATAGTCGAGATATTTCCACAGACAACATCGCTCGGCGTTCGCGCGCCATCTCACCGTTGTGGAGCACAAAACCAGAGAGCGAAAACTGTCCGAGAGGAAGCGTATTATATTTTGCGTGTTACATATGCGGTGTAATAATCGTATTTGCTCTCTCGCCTTTTCGGAGTCGGCAGCGCCGTCCTCGCCCCCCCCCCCCCCCGCCGTCCCCGTTCCCCCACCCGCTGCCGAAACGCCACCCCCGTCCGCCGCAGACCCCCCCCCCCCCCCCCCCCCCCCCCCCCCCCCCCCTCCTCCTTCCCCTCCCCCCCCTCCTGCGCTTCCTCCTCCAGCAGGCCCTCTCTTCTTGGACTGATGGCGGTTATGCAGCCGCGGCTTGAGGATCCTGGTCAGGGCCTCGATGTCTCCTGCTTCCGCCGCATCGTGAACAGGAAACTGTTTTTGGTAGGACTGGTGAAAATCGTCGTCGCCAGAGGAGGAACTCATCTGCCGTAAAACCACGAACCGACTGCGGTCGGTCGGTCGGTCGGCCCGTTGGCCGGTATAGCAGTGTACACAGAAACCAACACACGCGTAGCAGTAGGGGGTAAGGTGGGGGGGGGGGGGGAGAGAGCGAGGAGGGGGGGGGGGGGGGGGGGGGGGGAGGTGAGCACTGAGGCGGAGCGGGGGCGAGCGTTTTCTTTTTCAGGCAATACGTCCGTTTGTGTGTGCACCATATTGTAAAACCTAAAAAAAGGTACGGCAACAGAGCAGTCTGGTGCATACAGCGGCAGGCATGGTAATTGCGTGCGACTATATGTTATCATACCACCGCATGTTCACTCCGCTAGAAGAACGCGTGTTTTTTTTTCAATCTAACAAGCAAACGAAAAAACGCCTCTCTCTTCCGTGCTCCTTGTCTGCTTGGCCGACCTGCCAGCGCTTAGCTGATCTGCCTACTCTGTACCAGGTGTATATTTATACCAGTACGTACGAGTACACACCATGAAAAAAAAAACGTGCTTGGCGAACTCGACGAGAACGAGGAGTTTAGTACTGGTATGCACAAAACGTCGTAAAAATACTACTCGTACGTATTCATATTAGACACTTCAGCTGGGATTGCCAAGCTTGGCTGCTCCGCCGTCTCTTATGGCGGCGACGCACAAGCAAATTGCCGCAGTACTACTATTCATGCGTAGGACACGTGCCAGTCCTCGTATCATAGCAGCAAGTTTTTAAGACTTGGGACAAACTGCGTCCAGTCTCGCCGCATCCAAAATCGGCAACTCTTACTGTTGTCGCTGGTCGCTGTGTTCGACGTAGTATAGATGCAGTGGCGGTGGGCGGCGGCGGGAGAGGGGGGGGGATGTACTCGATAAGAGAGATGTACTCGATATCATGCATGGCCGTAGTCGTATGACCATAGACCCTCGCGTCCCTACAATGTCGGGGCGGAGCATGTCGTGTTTTCACCGACCAGGCAGACATTGCTTGCACCAAGCGCGAAGCGCCGTGGGGTGTCCGCCGAGTCGCACGAAGGGTGAGCTGCATCCTACTAAGAGAACCGCTTGTGAGGCGGCCTTTCTTGCATATGGACGACAGCTTCAATGAGTTATTTTATTTTCCGGTGTAGCCACTTCAACTCCCGGGGGGGGGGAGGGTGGGAGGGGGTTCACACAGCGAGCGCTTTTTGCGATGGTGCTGGAATAACTACTCAGGATGTGACATCGAAGGCGAGAGCGTAATTTTTAACCCTTTTAAAACAGAAAGAAAAGCAAGCAATTGATCCTTAGATTTCTCACGTTTTAATAATTTGTCTAAAAAAAGGTTTTCACTCACGTTTTCGGAGACAAACCACTTGGGAATAGAGTAAGATAACTTTTTCAGCGCCGGTGGAGGCATAGCGGCGCGGGGGGGGGGGGGGGGGGGGGGGGGGGGAGTGTTTAGCTAACGAGAACGCCTAACCGACCAGGCAAATGGGTTTCATAGCGAGCAAGAAAATATGCAAAATCGAATTGCGATACGTGCGTACAGGAGCGTATGTCAGGATTGATGCGAGTGCAGCATGCCACTTCGAAAATCGAAGGCCGATTTTGCACGTCACGAACGCCACCAGCCCAATAAAAACCCACTTCTGTGCTGTTCACGATGTTATATTCGTAAAATCACAAAAAAGGGGACTGTTCAAAAGAGGCTCTCAACGACGCGTTTCGCGGAATAAACAGGGTAGCTTGTAGCCCTTTGAGGACTGCAGAGCAGTCTCGTTCTGGGGAATAAACTGCTTAGGACTGCAGTCCCGTTCTGGGGATAAACTACTTAGAATTTGAGTGGCCTGTCCCCGAAACGGGACTGCAGTCCTACGAGTATAAGGAAGGGTCATGGATGGTAGCATTATAGCATACGTCGGATAGATAATAGCGCTGTATACATCACACAACACTTTTTATCACAAGAATCTGCGTCACCCGTCCAAGTTTTCGCGAGGCTGATCTACGTGCAGGAGCTGATACGCTCGGTCAATGTTTCCGCAGCAAAAATGATGTACGGGGCGCGTTTGTTCATGGGTATCACGCGTTGTGCCCGGGGTTGGAATGCAAGCGCGCCGTGATCTGATCTGGCACGATGCGTGCGGCCTCGTACACGTCCCCACGTGATGGTCTGAAGGGTATGCGTGGTCTATGGGTGTGTCCCACCCCGCTGCTCTGTGCGATCTAGGTCAGGCAGACAACGCTCAGTCTTGACGATATTGCACACGTCGCAGTTACCCCAGTCTCCTGTAACCATCAGTGCTGCTGTTGTTCGACCCTATAAAAGCTGAAAAAGCTGGGAGGAGAGAAAGAAAAAAAAAAATGTGTTGGCTGCTTCCGTCCCCATTTCTGAACCCCTTTAGTACCGCAGTCCCGATTTGGGGACAAACCAGTCTAATTCCACGTGATTTGTCCCCGAAACGGGACTGCAGCCTTACAAGGGTTAAACTTCTTTTTATTTTCTTTCTCTCGCACATCGTCCTTTTTACGTGACAGGTGCATGTTCTCTTGTCTATTATGTTTAACGTGACCACGGAACCTTTACGTATCCTCCTCGAATATATCACGGTACAGCAGTAGCATTAACAGTAATCCCTCTGACGTGGTGTGCCGTTCAGTAGTGCCAGCCGCCCCCTATAGTGCCTGTGGATTCGCTTGGCACAGATTTCAACCAATGTGGTAGTGTGTGAAGTAGTGCCGGCATCGTTGATTGGCGCATACCATACCGGCACTGTAGGGGGACTATTACTGTCTGTATCTCGAGGAAATGCGAGTTTCTAATTCACACGGCGCCACAAAAAACACACAAGAAAAAAAAAAAAAAAAAAGTACTCGCACTCGTACCCCATTTGAGATCGCGTACGTAAGAAGCCAGGAAGCCTCAACCTCTACGACCGACCGCGGCAAAATCTTCGAAAAGAAGGAAGCGAGGACCGGCGACTTTTTTTACAGACCAATTACAGTACGACAAAAACCAAGGCATACGTACATAGACACGGAAAGACAGAACAACAACACAACACAACACAGGCCAACCAACGCATATATACAGATTGACGATGCGTGGCAGGTTACAAAACACACCAAATATCCTGCTGCGCGAGTTCCTCAGGCGGCAAGCGGTACAGCAGACAGTGCTCACCTACCGTACAAAGAGCGTTGAAATCGCACGGGGGTACGATCGTTACACAGCGCTCGTTTTCTCTCGACAACGGCATACACCGGTGCAAAAGGTTGAACGACACATTTTCGGTAGAAAGACTCTCGACCATTTTTTTTTTTCCGAAAACATACACCTTGCTGCTGTTCGGTATTTGACAACCTTAACTTCCCCGTTCTGAAAAAAAAAATCAAGCGGCACCGCAAAACGACCGCGCACCCCCGCGCGAACTCAACGCTCTTTTAAGGTATCTTGCGTAAGACGAAGGAACAGTACGCACCCTGATGTCGTCGGGTAGAAAGACCAAGGCTTGTCAAGGTGTTTTGACGGGACGGTAATGGCGGGACCGTAAAACAGTCAAACAAGTCAAAACTGTCCCGTCCCGTCACGATTCTCAGTCACTGTCATAAGCCCTGAGAAAGACGATTGCCGAGACCGCGTTTTCAACCTGTCTCGCACGCCGAACATACCGTCGATTCCCACTTCCATCATCTACAGCAGCTCGTAGTAATAGATTCCTGATCTGTTCATCGTCTACAGTATTGATGGTAGCTCATATTGCCGGGTTGGAGCGGCATAATCTGCACGGTCTACAGCAGTAGGACCAATTCCTGATCTCTTATGATCTACGTAGTTCATATTGCCGTGTTGGAGCGGCATAATCTGCATGATCTGGGACCTGTTTCCTGAGCTCGTATGATCTACGAAGCTCATATTGCCGGGTTGGAGCGGCATAATCTGCATGATCTGGGACCTGATTCCTGACCTCTTATGATCTAGCTTCATACTGCCGGGTTGGAGCGGCAATAATCTGCATGATCTGGGACCTGATTCCTGATCTCTTAAGATCTAGCTTCATATTGCCGGGTTGGAGCGGCATAACCTGCATGATTTGGGACCTGATTCCTGATCTCTTATGATCTAGCTTCATATTGCCGGGTTGGAGAGCGGCAAAATCTGCATGATCTGGGACCGATTCCTGATCTCTTATGATCTATTGCTGTAGCTCATACTGCCGGGTTGGACCCGCATAATCTGCATGATCCACAGCACCAGGATCGGTTTCCTGGGTGGGGATCCGTGCTATAAATAGGGAGATCGTGTACGAACACACCACAACGGTGGGCTAGGATCTAGATGATCTATCTGTCCGAAGCGTTCAATAGTTTGATTTTTTTTACCCGCGGGCCCCAAAATCGTTCCGCTGCTGTTGTACGTATTGTATGCACGATACGATACATTGGGTATTTGATGGTTGACTTTACGTCTGCGTCTAATGTCACACCAGGTCCGAAGTACATGTTTATTATTATGCCTTTTCCGAAAAAAAACAACAACCGCCGACGACGACAGCGACAACCAACCGAACGTTTTTCGGCAGCTATTAAGAGGTGTTGTTGTCGTGTTGTCTCGACACTACTATTACGGGGGACCATAGTAAACAGGACCTACGGTACACAAAAAAGCCTATATGTTTCCCTTTTTTTACTCACAATATTTGGTCCTATTTACTATGCCCCCCCGTAATATTAATATCTCATCGTGAACCGTTACGCTATAATACCACGACCCTACGTACGACATCCAGGACACTATTAATACCATACCAATACTCCATGTAGTGTGTCGTATCCGTAATCTAAAGCAGTGCAGATAGCACCCCACCTACAGAATACGGGAAGCAAACTGCTCCCGCGGATGTAATGCAGGGTCGACAATGGTGTGCTGCTGCTGTTGTTGTTGCTGCTGCTGCTGCTGCTGCTGCGCGATTTACTGCTGCTGTGCTGCGACTATCGCACAGCAACAGCACCAGCACTCCCCATTGTAGTACTGCCCCAGCAAAGAGCACACGCGGACACCTTCGTATACTGCAACAACACCACTCGTATATAGACCTATACGCAACCTAGAGGAGCCGCAGAACAGCAGTTCGCATCTTTCGCCTCTTCGGACAAGATGTACCGGGGTAGGCGGTGTGCTCTTGGGGCATTTGTTCCTGTGGTTCTACGAGTACCTGAATGACGCGTAGAAACGGTGTAAGTCATACCGGGCATCAGGTACCTGGCAACTCCTGTAATACTCAAGTATGCATGATAAACTAGGAAATCGGAAATCGGAGGTACGAGGATAGACTACCGGTATGCTGGTACCACATTCTCTGGTAGAGTAGTACTGCAGCGCCACAGATAGCTTCCTTAGGGCTACGAGTAGATACGGGTAGCTCTATAGCCCGGAGGAGGGATTCCTAGCAACCTGGAGTCGACCAGGATTTTGGTCGCGGTGAAGCCGCGATCATCGCCGCCCCCCGGCTGGTCTAGGGCCTACGCCAGAAGCGCGCCCGGAGGGCCCTGCTGGAGGCATCCTGCCGGAGGCACGTTTGTACGCGATTTGGCTTCACTAGAGCTAGCACATACCTGGTACGTTGATTTTGGGGCGTATCTCAAGGCACCGCTTGGGTCAGGGGTGGTAGATCGACTCAGGAACAAGTAGAAAATGCGAAAAAAAAGTATTTATGATGTGTGATGCAGGTTCGTGTATGGAATGCTGCTGTACTGCTATGTTCCCTGCTCTTTTCTCTTCTCGTGCGGACGGACGTTTCGATGGGTTTCCGTTATACTACAATGCATTTTGGTGGGACGTACGTAAATTGCCAATATCCTGGAATCCTGGCACCTCTCTCAGCCAGGAAAGATGTACTGCCAGGACCAGTGTACTGCCAGTATACTGGCCCAGTACCGAACTTCAACATTTACAGAGTACTGGAGTGTAACGAGCAGGCTAGCACACCCCCTTGGGCGCTTGGACGGATTGCGAAGCCGACCACTCGTATCTCGACGACGGGGGGGAGAGCGCAAGCGTTGATACGTCCATGGAAAGCTCTTGTCGACATCTTGCCAAAAAACTACCCTTTTCGCTGTGTGTGCCCCCCCACCCCCCCCCGCCCCCGTTTGGGAGAAAATCGGGTCTGAAAATCGTCCCTGTGGGGTGTCTTATCTTTTATAATTTATAAAGCGTGTGCACGGCAAACGTTTACAGCACTGGGTACCCCGAGTTAAGAGCGCACGAGTTACGAGGATTCCTTCTATTAATAGCATCGCAGTCCCATTTTGGGGACAAAACTGCTTGGGATTTGGGTGGTTTGTCCCCGAAATGCGACTGCAGTCCTAAAAAGGGTCAAGCGCGGTCAAAACGGCTTGTCCCACCTATTCTAAAAACTAAGTATTGTCCCCTACAGATACCAGGTAAGAGCAATATTAATATTACGGGGGTCCATAGTAAATGGGACCAAATATTGCCAGTAAAAATAGGTAAATATTTAGGTTTTTGTGTGCACCATAGGTCCTATTTACTATGGTCCCCCGTAATAGTATGCACTTAAGAGTGCGCGTTTCGGCTTTTGTCGTGGCATGCTCTTAACTCGGGGGTACCCACTGGATATTTGCCATCTGTTCATCAAACTACCTGGTACGTTATACATACACCTGGTGTCCTGGTATACCTACAGGCATACCTCCACCAGGAACAGCTGATGCATCAACTATGATTTTCACAGCAAGAGCAAACGAGGAGCTCCAAGTCTCCAAGTACGAGCATGAACAGCCCCATGAGCCATGCCGTGGGTTAAACTAACGTAAGACTAACGGGCGCGACTATTTACGACCCATGGACAGCAGTACTTGAGTGCAGTCCACACGCTATCACGATGACCCTAACCGAGACCCCTGAATACATTTCTAAATCACCAAAGGTGAGAGCAGGGTACGGCGTGGGATCTGGTCCGGGCGGGATCAGGGTAGAGGTACTGGCCAATTAAAACGGAGGTGCAGTCTATTGGGTACCCCGAATCTCCCCCAGAATACGAAAGCACTAAAACACTTGTATTAAGATATTAAGCTTGTGGATTGCACCTTAGTGCTTCATGTCCGTAGGTTGTAATAATAACCTGGTAGTAAATAGGGGCCGTCAAGACTAACGCAAGACGGCATGCCATAATGTTTGTTGCAATACTATTATCTGATGTACTGCTGTACTACTAACAATAACTAACTGCTGCTGTTACTGCTTGTAGTTGTATCGCCGTCCGTGCGAAAGACGCGAACCTGGTGCTCGTACACACTCGTACATGCATACCGGTACGCGCGTATGATAAATCTAAACGTTTTCATAGAACGTGGGCGCGAGGTTGCGCGTACGTATTTTATATGCATCGTACTGGTACAGCAGTCAGTCCAGAGACATACATATGTACCAGGGCATCAGGTACAGAGTACAGAGTACCAGAATACCAGAATGCACCGAGAAAGTGTGGTGTGGTGTTCTACCAGTGTGATAAATCTAAATAGATCCAAGAACGAGGGGGCAAAAAGACTGCGAGGGTGAAATTTTGACGAATCAAGGCCAAAACGGCGAGGGGAAGACATCTACAGATGTACCAGTACTTACTACCAGTACTGCTGCTGTATACACCTCGTTTTTTGCCGCGAGTCGCGAGCCACTGCGAATGTACCTGGTACCCTCGTACAGGATATCAGCTCGTGCTATTAATAGAGTATTAATAGTATACCTGGTATACCAGGAATGTACGCTACGTGATGGACACAACCAGCTGCAGCAGAAGCAAAGCACAACAGAAACAACACTGCTGCTGCACTTCAGCTACATACTCTTTTGTATCAATCAGGTCTACGTACTGGTGTAGACCCATAGACAACCGAGTACCACGTACACGCAGTAGGGAGTAGAGCTGTGATGCTGTACGGTGTGCGATTTCCGCCGATGGGTTGGATCAAATTTCGAAGAAAAGCGCGGGCTGCAACGGAAAAAAAACGAGAGACATCATAGAAGGCGACGGCGACTGCTATCAGCCTACAGCCTACGTAGACACCCCACTGTTGGCCAACTTTGGAAGCACGAGAGTTGCACGCTCTGGTCATTGCGTGGATGCCTTAGATTCCTGGCACCATCGACCTCAGGCAACAAAACCAGCAGGATCCTCCTCCGAGGGCACACCCCACTTTGCGGGCTTTTTAGGCAACTGGGCCAGACAGCAGTGCCGTTCGAGCCGCCAGAAAAAATGGTGCGTGCGCACCTTTGCTTCGCTTTTCCTCGCACGACGAGCTTCCGTACTCCCAGTTCGCTAGCAATCGCACTAGTTATCCTTCCCTCCCCCAGCTTCCCTCGTCGGTGCTATATACTGCAGGTCCTGGGGGTACCACATAATCGCCTTGAGAAATTCATCACTTATTCCCACTATACAAACGCTATAGAATGGTGTTGAAACCCAGCACCCGAACTCATTCCCACATTGTTCGGAAGGGCCTGAGTTGCTGAGACCGTCAAGCACAATTGGAAGGAACGTGGAGCAACGTAGGGAATAGGAGCTCTTTGACCACTGCACGTAAGGCCGGTCCCTCTAGCTTCCAGCGTCCACCCGAGCACGTGAGTCAAATTGAGGCGTTGGACTGGGAAGTTTCGATTGTTCTGTTTGTTCTTCGGTTGTGATGCGTGCTGTGTGTCGTGTCGTGTCGCGTGCTGGGTTCTTGACTTTTACGCTTCCCTTTCGTGTGATGATGCTGATGATGTTGCAGGCATATGAAGCCTTCTTCTAGTAGGCATAAGAGGCCCTGACTTCGCCGCAAAACTGCTGTACTGCCCATCGCAGCCGTGCACCCCAGCGACAAGCGTGGCCACGGCACGGGGCGCAGTCCCCGCTTGCTCGTGCTGCGGCCCAGCCCGGGGCGCCGCTAGCTCAGCAAACACAACCTGTATATACCAACTTTGGACCCCCCCAAACACGCCGCGCGAACGCAGTGCGTTCCAAAGGCCATCTCCTTGAGAACCAAAACCAGCTCCACGCCACTGTGCTGCAAGAATTGCGGACCGCCACCTCCTGCCAAAGTGCGCCTCTCGTGTCCCTCGCGCCCACAGCCAGATCAGCAGGAAGCGAGTTAGTCACACCACCTCCGGGACGTGCCATGGTCCTGAGTCCTGAACAACAAATATGCCCACATACCTATTTCGCGCCGCGCCTGCTCCCCCGCGACCGGCCCTTACCACCCCCACGGCGATGACTCCCAACTCCACAACCACAACCACAACCACAACCTCCGCCGCTTCCGCCGCTTCCGCCGCCGCCGCCGCCGCCGCTGCTGCCGCCACCCTTGCGACCTTTGCTGCCACTGACGCCGCCGAGAAGCTTGCAGCAAGAGCCTCGGCAACGGCAGGAGCAACCATGGACAGTGGAGCGTCGAACCAGATCCGGCAGATGGCCAACTTCATCCTGCAGGAGGCGCACGAGAAGGCGAACGAGATCAACATCAAGACGGAGCACGACTTTAACCTCGAAAAGCAGATGATAGTGCACACGGCCAAGCTCAAAATTCAGGAGGAGTACGCGCAGAAAGAGAAGGACCGCGAGATCCAGGACCGAATGTGAGGGGGGGCATAGGGGACATTGGACCTGTCGGGCATTATGGGAAGGAAGGAGAGGGAGGTGTGCGTGCTTTGCTCGCGACACAGCAGAGAGGCAACATATTTTGGCGTGGAAGCAAGCAGTGTCGCTGACGACACCGCAGCAGTATCACACCAGTGCCAGGTATCACGTAAAAGGCGGTATAAATTCCGTGAGTGCCTACAAGCACCATATTTTTGGTACATGTACTACTCGTGTAAAAGCAGGGAGAGAAGCGGACAGAGATATATGGTACGTGAACTATTTACTTTGTTAATTGCTTACCAGGGTATTAACTGGCGCCCGGGTACCCTGGAACCAGTCACCGGTTACAACACAGCCTCAATAGTACGCTCATTCCTCTCCCTCCGCCTCTTCGGGAAAGGGGCTGAGATAGCGTTGATGCTCGCACACACCACTCTGGACGGAAATGTAATAACCACTTGGTGTCCATACGAATGTATAAATGTTGCTTATATTTCCGTTTATATTGGTACTGAATACCTTACTGCTGTAGCAAGTACGGTGGATGTTGATTTGTGATACGTCGACACTCTTGTTCATGCCAATGATGCCCACGAAGCACCCTTCTCACGAGGACGCACTCCTTTTATTGTCTGCCGCGGTTCCTGCTTTATCGATCATGCGGCAAGCCAAGCTTAAGCTTGCGATGCCTTCGTTCCGACGGTAGATTTGACCGTGCCCGGCAAATGCTGCTGCTGCTGTGTTGAACAACTGCTGGTTGTTGTCCTTGCCACCCACGCTACGTACGAGTATGTCCGGAATCGTAAGGACCGTTTCGGTTTTCATACTAATACCCAAACGTTCGTTATATTTACGGACATAGTGGGATAAACGAGCGGGGACCGTATTTTTCCATTATTTTTTTTCGTGGGAAGGCCCGATTCACAAAGTGACGTTTGTCTTCGTCTGTCTCAGGTCTTGTCTGCTGTAATAAAAATCGTACAAGTTTAGATTATCGCCTTTTTTTTTCAGTGTTTGTCGTGCCGCAAGCTCTCGTGCAAAGTACGTACTCGTATTTTGCTCCAGTTGGGAAAGTGTTTTGATGCAAGGCAGCTGGAAAGCTGCGGCCGCGCCGAGAGCGGTCGGCGACCCGAAGAGAGCCGTGTCCGACGAAGTGATTAGCTTTCCGTCGTCGGCGCTAGGGAGGAAGAGCGGGCGGGAAGGACACGCAGAGACAGAGAGCCGACCTTGAGTTGAACATGCTTTCTTCCTATTTTGTTGCTTCTTCGGGGCCCCCACATCTGTTTTTTTTTTTTTTTTTGTTTTGGCGTTTTGAGGCCCTCCACTCGTTACCGTACGTACTTTGATCTCCATTCTACAAATCATATATTACCCGGTATGTTTTCAAATCACAGCAGCAGTGCAGCGTAGGCTGCTTGTCGAGCTCCTACAGCAGCAGTACCGAAGTGCATAGTCTCGAATACTGCCGTCGACAACACTGCAACACACGGCAGCAATATGGAAGTAGTCTACTGCTGGTGTAGACTTGTAAGTAGACAATGTACATGAATTATTATAGATGCATACGTTCTTCGTTTTGATACTGATCGTTGGTATTGATATTGATACTGCCCGCATTGACGTTGCTCGTATCGATAGTGGTGTTGGTGTTGATACCAGGTTTGGTACCTGTTATATATCAAGTACATATGTAATGATATTGATGACGATATATTGATAATCTGCGCTCGTTCTACTGATACGAGTTGTTGTGGCGTTTAATCTTTGCTGCTACTTCTGCTGCTGCTTCAGCTGGTGGTGCACAATCAGTGTCTACAAGTATGGTCCGTGGAGTGTCGGAGTCGGATCACTTGTTGACGCTCACGTTCGGAGCACCGCGTACAACGATAACAGCATTTGTGTAAAAATTGTTTATTCGTGGACGCAGAGTATTCAGTAGAAATTACTATTAATGATGCTGCTGTACTGCTGCTGTACGTAATGTAGTGGCGGGTGGAGCTTGCTTTCGACCGCGGTCGATATTTTTATACTAAGAGGTATATTCACGCTGCCAGCAGTCTGCAGGGTAGATCTACCCAATATTACGGGGGTCCATAGTTAATGGGACCAAATTTGGTTAGTAAAAATAGGTAAATATATACGTTTTTATGTACACCATAGGTCCTACTAACTATGGACCCCGGTAATACTGATTTTACAGCAGTATGAACACGGTCTGTGTGCTCGAGAGAGGGAGAGAAAGCGTGCGGAATACAGCAGCATTTCTCTGTTTACCTGTAAGTGATCTTTAAGCGTACGCGTGTACGCGTGTCTCTTGACCGAACGCACGGGGTGACTGCGTACAAAGCATTTACTGTTACATCCCTGTCATCATGATAACCTCGACTTCTTCGGTACGTGCTCGGAATTTGTACAGTATTCGGTACTACTGTAACGCATACCTACCTGTATGTGGGACACGTAGCGAAGCACAGCACTCGTTGAGTACTCTCGTCGTCCTTACCTGGTACGTGGCATAAAAATTATGGTATGGGTACGCCCCCCCCCCCCCCCCCCCCCCCCCCCCCCCCCCAGAGCCTTTTTGTTTTTTTGTGAAGAAAGATGTACGTTGGTCATCTTGAGCAGGCTAGTCCTCTGTTTTTCTGCCTCAGCCGAGATGGGTTGGCGTAATCATGTCATGCATGGCCGTAGTCGTATGACCATGGACCTTGGCATCCTTACAAGGACGGAGTGCGTCGGGTTTTCACCGACCAGGCAGACTTCGAGTGCACCAAACACCAAAAGCCGGGTGCAGGGGCTTTTCGTTCCACAGATCGTTGAGTTTTCGCAGAACCTAGGCGTCGGGTCGGGTCTTCACCGACCAGGCAAACTTTGATTGCACCAAGCGCGAAGCGCGGGGTGGGCGTCGTGGCTTAGTGGTTGGTCTTCGTTTAACGGTCTACTAAGTTTTCGCAGAACATACGCGAGTTTAGAGCTGGTTATTCAATATTTGTATCATTGCATCGTAGCGGACGGACAACTCGGAACACAAGACCAACCGAGCGACCGCAAAGCCGCGATCTCTCTCACAGCCCAATAGTTGGGGGGGCTTTGCATGTTGTACCCGTGATAGTTCCGTGTTTAAAAACTTGGCAGATAACGGGTACAACATGCAAAGCCCCCCCCCAACTGCTACAGGTACACTGTTGTATGTATACCAAGGTGCAACCCGCATGTCTATTGATAGCGTGTTTGCGTACCGTATACCACGCAAGATAACACACAGGGACGAATTTCAGACCCGGATTCCTCCAAACCATGGGGGGACACACACGACGAAAACGGTGGCTTTTCGAAATATTTAGCCGAGAAAGTTGCGTAGACGCATCGCTCGTCGTATCCAGTACGCCCTCCCCGTTGTCGAGAAACCCAGCTGTGGAAATCGTCCGAGCGGGTGTGTTGTCTTGCGTGTTGTACCGTAGACGTGCGGAGTGTATGTTTTACCCATATGCGGCCATGCTACTCGCTCTTGTTCTTGGACTCGTTTAGGGCAAACCGCGGTCCCGTTTTTTGGGAAACAAACTGCTCAAATTCTAAGCAGTTTTGTTCCCAAAGCGCGACTGCAGTCCGCGCAGGGTTAGCGGCTCGCAGACGCGTGTACGGGTGGGATGTGGCGAGCCTGAGGCCTCGTTTTTACCAATCCGCCGGATGGAAACAAAGAAGAAACAAAGTAGGGTGGCACCTTTCGGTGTTTTTTGTGCACGAAGGCTTGCTCGCTGGAGGAGCTTTGCACCTCTCACCCAAACATCGATCTTGAAATATAGTTGAAACCTAACCCGATGAGCTATTATATTAGGGTGTTCGCGATATATATTTTCATAAACCAAGCATGAGGAGTTGAAGGTGAATCCGAAGGCGTTGCGTCGCCAACCAGAAGTTGCCCCGGTTGCCTTTTGAACTATCCGAGAAATTGCCCATCCCAAGGGATACGGAGGTGAAAAGCGTCCCTTCGATCACTTTTTCCCACAGCAATCACGTTTGCGTGAGTTGGGATTTGCTATTATATATGGTACGAAACAGACTACTATTATTAGTACAAGAAACCCAACCCTACCCAATTCTTCGCAAACACCCTACGAGTACTAATTAGTTTTCGTGGGTTGGGATTTGCTATTTTGTACCAGGAAAGAGACTACAAGAAACCCAACCCAACCAAATTATGTGCGAACATCGTAGTTAATTCAGCGCGTGCTATCGGTATATCGCGAATGGTATTGTAAAACAAACTACAGCAGTAGCTGGCAAATTTTGAACGTCTCGGAACAGCTTTCGCGCACTGTATTTTTGCGCGCCGCGCAATGTAAATAAACCCCTGTTCTGGCAGGCTCAAGAGACTAGAGACCAACTGGGAATGTTTAGTCATTCCCATTGCTATTAATAGAGACTATAGCCAACTTTTATGAGAATCCTCAGCAGG
Organism: Macrocystis pyrifera; assembly: GCA_031763025.1. Lineage (NCBI taxonomy): Eukaryota > Phaeophyceae > Laminariales > Laminariaceae > Macrocystis > Macrocystis pyrifera. The sequence goes on along the minus strand of JASSKH010000005.1, from coordinate 8,003,317 downwards.
CATCGATCGACAAAACCAACGACACCGTCATAAAATCTGAACGGAATGCGCTGGTTAAGGTCTCCGACCCACCCTACTGGTAGTGTCACAGTGCTAACACCTCGGTCGGTGATATGTGGCGTGGGCTGACCAGGCGTCTGATAAAAAAACATTTTGGCGCTGATCTGTAGAAGACAGACGATAAAAATATCTACCCCTCTCCGATGGCAAGAAATAGATCGTTTTTTGACATCGATCGCCAAACCCAACGACTACATGACGAACTCTGAATGAAGCGCGATGGTTAGAGGTTCCAACCCACGCTATTAATAGTATCACAGTGCTCACACCGCTGTCGGTGATACGTGGCGTGGGTGGGCCAGGCGTCTACTGAAAACATATTTGGCGAAAACAGACGACAAAAACTCTCGATTCCTCTCCGTTGGCACAAAACGGAACCTTTTGAATGTTTTTGACGAAGAGCGTAGGACCAACCTCTTGCCCCCTAGACCACGGATTCCAATGGTACATCCGAGGCCATATTTTACACTCATTGGCCTTGCCCGGTACGAAGCTTGTTGACCGTGGTTAAATTATATGTCGAGATCGAAGGTCAATCGTCGGGTGACTGCGGGTGTGCGAGCTGCGAGCTGTGTCTTTTTTCTTCTTATTTGTGTGTGGCGTGATTTCGCGTGGTTCGCGTGGTTCCCGTTATTACAGCGATTTTATTGGAAGATGGCTCCCGTCGTTCGCGTTATTTCGCCGTTTGATTGGAAGATAGCTGGAGTCAACTGACCCGTATTAATTTTAGATTTGCCGCAGTAGCTCTATTCCAACGACGCAATGGTTGATTAGATCCTCAGTCGAGGAATCAGAAATAGTTGTACCCAAATGTGCCACCCCTCGTATCGTAGCTCTGTACTTGCGCCGTGTTGGTATTCATTTATCTCCTGCGCGACCATGACTCTCTTGTTGTCTTCTTCGATGGCTTGCACATGCGAAGTGTTGTAAATATCCCGTGCATGGCCATGCTTTTACTCCTGACGCTTCAGCGACTACGAGTATAGCTTCAAGATGCGGTGTACCAGGTATCTGGTACGTATTTTCACGTTGCACGCATGCGTGCCGCTTCAACGTTGCCCTGGTAACTCATTCGTGCGCTGTGTCTTTGTCTCCTGGACAAGTTGCATCTATTTTATCGTTGCCAACTTGTGTCGTCATCAAAGCCATTTCTGACCTTGTCCATTTTTCACCCCCCTTGCTGCCGTCACCCCCCCCCCCCCCCCTCTCCGGCCGCTTTTATGCATGTGTGTTCGGCCTCTGCGACCGACCGTCAACGCTCATCACGAATGACCGACAACTTCGATCACAAATCGATCGCGACATCAACCGCAATATCAACCGATGATGTATTCTTGGTTCGACGAAAACGATACCGGTACAAACTAATCGATCTATAATACCGCCGCACGCGCACGCACGTGCGTGCGTGCGTGCGTACGCTTGCGACGGCCGCACAAAACGAACGGACCCGGTCGCCGGTCACCCGCAGCTCTCGATCGACAATGATCGGGAATTCTCGCGTGAAGAAGATGACCGCGCGAGACGACCTGCTGCAGGAGCTGCTCGCGCAGGCGACGAACGAGATCACCACCGTGTCCAAGGGCAAGAAGTACCCGACGCTCCTCAAGGCTCTGATCGTGCAGAGCATGATCAAAATCGAGGAGGACAAGATCACGGTCATCTGCAGGGAGGCGGATATCAAAGCCGTCAAGTCGGTCGTTAGCGTGAGTTTTTTTTCTCCCATTTTTGCCTTTTTTCAGTTGTGGTATGACAGTCATGCCTTACCGGCTTTCGCTATGTGTAGGACTGGTTGCCGCAAAACTTTGTGCTGGGGATGTGTGGTCAATTTCGACCTTGCGCGTCGGCCCAGACCTTAGCCCGAACCCCAACTCTTTGGGGGGCTCGAAGTCGGCAAGAGCAGTCACGTGGCCCCGCTGCGTGTTTCGATGGCATTTTTTCCAACAACACTCCGGGCGACCGAAAGGCCAACCTCGACGAAGAAGACCCGCATCCTCCACAAACTTTTGTACTGACCAGTCCCGCACACATACAGGGCGAGTCCACTTCCCCGGGGTTTAGATACACCTGATTTGTTATTTTCTTGAGGTTTTATTCCACTCCAGAGTTATTGGAGCCTGTCCTGTGACCACGGACTTGATTCTTGGTGATGAGTTAAAAGAGGACAACAACTTGGTAGTTCATGATGGTAGCGGTGGTTTTTCGCTTTCTGTTTACCCTTTGTCTCGTTTCACCTCGTTTTCTTTGTTCCTCTGTCTGCCTGTCTGCTGGCTCTCTGTCTGCCTGCCTGCCTGCCTGCTTGCCTCTGCCTATCCGCCTGCCTGCCCCCCCCGCCCGTTCAACCCTATTCGACCCTGCGCGAAACAGGAGGCCGCGAAAGAATACGTAAAGCTCATGAAAACCGAGGCGGGCGTTGACAAGGTGCCGGCTATCTCCGTCGAAGAGGCCCCCGCTAAGTGCCTCTCCGCCTCCTGGTGAGTTACGCACTAATTTGAATATTAGCTGCTGTGCATATATATACATCGCGATCTCACGACTTAGTATCTTTTTTTTTTCTTAATACAGCAAGGCAGTAATCGGCGTCAACGGGTCGGGGTTGGGGGGTGGGGGGGAGGGAGCGAATATCCATGGTGGCGGCGGGCAGAAGAAAACCCCAACGGGGGGGAGGGATGCTGATGTGCTCGCAGTGTGTTGGTCGGGATCGTCGACATGTTGTGGAAATTCCCCCCCGGCGTCGTTGTTGTCGGACCGTGATTTTCCGTTTCGTTCTCGGCGGAACAGCAGCACAAGTGAATAGCACCTTTTGCCCGCAAGAGGGGGGAGGCTTCGGGCACTACGGAAGCCGTACGAGGTCGGGTTGTTTGCAGAGTGTATTTATACGAAACCCCGTGACACCTGTATTCATACTCCGAGCACCACGCACGTTCTTGTGGCAGCAAGCCTAAATACCTCCAACCAGTGTTCCGTATTTTCCTTTTGAGCATGACGATCATGGCCAACTGTTGATCTGGTAGTAGTATGGATATCTTGGCTGATTCCTCCTCCCCTCCCCTCCTCTTCCGTTCCGTTCCTCCTTGCCCCCTCCCCCTTTTTCCCTCTCCCCCGATCTTTGGGAACGCCTCTGCCCTTGATCTGGTTGGGAACCTCGTATGTATGCAGCCCCGGTGGCATCGCCGTGTCCGCCTCAAGCGGTCGCATCGTGTGCGACAACACGTTGAGCTCCCGACTGACCGTGATTTACCAGGAGCTCTTGCCCAAGATCCGCGGTCTCCTGTTCCCGGCCGTTTAAGCCGCAAAAAAAAAAAAAGTTGTTCCAAATCGTTTCGGTCGGTCGTGCTTTCGTTCTTTTCTCAAGACACGCCGCCGCTGCGTTGGGTGGCGGCATACGAGTGGCGGCAGTAGGCAGGGGGGTGGAGGGGGGTGGTCCTTCGGATGGGAGTCGGGGGAGGATGGGGGGGGGGGGGGGGGGGGGGGTGATGATTATCATTTACCAGGTACTTGGTATGATTTCCTGTTGATGAGGTGGGCACCACCGCTGCAATGTGCTCCGGTGGTACTCATTCAGGGGCGAGTACCGTTTTGGGGGTGATGTTGTGTTACCGCCACGGACCGAACACATCGGTGTGCCGTTGGGGGGGGGGGGGGGGGGGGGGGCACTGCTGTTGCACTGCTACCGTTGCCCTTGTGCGCGAACTTGCGTATTTTGCACCGGCGGGTCTCGGCAGGGAGCAGCAGCCGCGGCCAGCCAAAGTAATAAATACGTTTTTGTTTTTTTTTCTTTGGGAAAACTGCTTCTACAGGGGGTGCAGTTTCGAGGCGGTCGGTCGGGGGCACAAGCGCCGCAGGCTTTTATAACCGAGAGCCTGTCTCAAACCGTTTCTGCCTCGCCATTCTTTTCGCCATATGCCTGGTATATCATACATTCAGTTTTTATTGTGTAGTACGCAAGGTTATGGGTGCCAGGCCCTATTTTCTAGGTTTCCCCGGCTCATTACTCAATGCACACGGACCTCGGCGTTATATTAAGTGGACGGGGGCAACAAGCGCAAGCACATGGCAAAGAGGAAGGCACGCTCTCGAGTCTCACGATGTTTGTGTCGTACCACACCTTCGCCACATAAGCGTTCAAGTACGTGTGTACTTTGTATTTTGGTTAATGGACGCGAGCTGTTTTCAACTGCATAAGCGGACGATATGCATACACGATGTGTGACACATGACAGATGGATGGGGTGGTTGGTACACAGATCGACTTCGTTTCTTTGTTGATTGGGTGGCACTGAAAAGTACCAGGTGATGCGTGCTTTTGCGTCCATTTCCATTCGGTTGTCCACAGCATATTGAAGGCTCCCCCCACCGGGGGCACTCCTCCTTGCCTCTATGTACTGTTTCAGCAGGGACTTTCCGAAAGCTTGATCCTGATTCATACAAATAGACCTTCCGCTCAGGACTGATTCGAACACAACAGGCCATATGGTTCATCGTGCTAGTCCTGGCACACGGCGCTACAATATTATGTCTGGTCTAAAGTCTAAATCACTCATGACACTTACTTGAAGCCAGTCTGCGTTTGTTGTAGTGTTGGCGTAGCCAACTCGTAGATCCTTTCGTTCTCCTGTCCTTGTATATCGGGAGGATAGTAGAATGCCCGCTTCTCGGACAGCAATTAATTCCGAGATCCACGCGAGCATACAGCACGTATTCGAGCATGCACAACACGATTGATAGTATGCAACCTGCGTATGATAAACGAACGCATCATCATCCGTGAAACGCGAGATTGGGTTCCAGCTTCTTTCGTTCTTCGGGGGGGTCGTACCGAGTTGACAGACACTATAGGGGTAACGTCCGAGTCCCAAGCCACTGATCCCGTGACTACACCTTCATAATCTTGGAAAGCTTGGTGACGATTGATTGCCGTCCCACTGGAGTGCAGCAGAGAGTGCCTGACCACTTGACCCCCACTCACACTCCAAGCCCTTCGCGAATAGCTACGACTTTAATACAAGTGGCTACGATACACATCACCGTGTTTGCCGTATCCGACCACCGGCCGCCTTAACAGCAACACTCCCCTTTGCCGACGCATAACTATCGTCGGTGCAAAATGGGAATTCCGGTCACGGCGCGTGCACCTTCCATATGATGGAGTCCCGTTCTCCCTCGGCGCTCCGTAGCTGAAACATCCTGTCCGCCCCGTAGCTACTACAGTAGTCGGTGCAAAACGGGAATAGCGGTCACGACCCAGAAACAGCGTGTGCTGTTCATGTAACAGATGCCCCATTCCTCCCTTTGGCGCCCCGTCGCTGCAACCAAAGCTCCTCGATTTTTGAGTACGAGCATCGTCTTTTCGATTCTCCGTCCTGACGCAAGCATCTGCCCAATCGGCCAATAAGCCACATTTCATCACCTTAATTTTAGAACTGCAGTAGTCGTGTTTTGGGGACAAATCACTCAAATTACGAGTAGTTTGTCCCAAAACGGAACTGCGGCCCCAAAAGGGTTGACGACCTCAGAAAGTATCGGCACCTTTGCCGTCGACTGTGTCTAGTTGTGGTGGTGTCAGCTGCGCGTAAAGCTTCTCGGGTACTCGGTACGCACAGATGTCAAAACCCGTTTGTAAAGTATTTTTCTGTTTTTGGTCTCTCGAACTCTCCACTCATGCTGCGAAATCACCACGTCCAGTGCACCCACAATCTACTACAAATAATTAGATGCCCACACCACACACACCACCAAAATAAAAAATAGACAAAGCGGGCGTTTCCAAACAAAGTGTATTGCGTCTCGTGTAAGGATTTTGCTTCAACTTTTGCACATGTACTTATTTACTGTAGAGCAGGACAAGGGTTGCCCTGCTGTTCTCTACCAGGTACCTGGTAGGTGTTACCATTTAGTACAAGGTTAGACGGAGGTATGGAAATTTCAGGGATTGGTCGGGCTTAGAAAAGCGGCCAAAAAGCAGGAACGATACGTCCGCAAAGACGTCGGCCAGAAACATTATATATACTCGTGTTACAGTCGAATCGCGCAGATTGCGATGGCTTCGACGTGCCGTGAATACACCCATACCAAAAAAGATGTCGTAGTAAAGTCGAAGATGACAAAATACATACAAGGAGAACTTTCGCCGATGATCGTTACGTACATGCACCCCGTAGTAAACAAAAGTCTGTAGACGAAACATATATTAATACTAATGCAGCTGCGCAGAAGGCCTCGACGCGCCGTGCAACAACCTGAACCAAAAAAACCAACGCAGGCACGATCTCAACGGTGACGGATAGCAGGGTAGGTTGACTGTCGTCTTTCGTGGGCCGTTATCGTCGTAATAGTATAGGTATGTATCGACAAAGTACGTACGTAGAAAGTATGTACTCGGGCTTGAAGTATAATACATTCGTAGTCTAGTACGGCAGCAAGTAGTAGTAGGTTGCAGGTTTGTGGGGGCAAAATCGTCGTAATGTACTACTGCCGTTTGTTATAGATACTCGTACCGTAGTCTAATGCAGTACTCGTACCGTAGTCTAATGCAGTAAGATTTTTTGTCAGTAGTAGTAGTAGTCACGATGTTTACCCCCAATTTTGCGATTTTTTCATCGTTTTTGTTTGTTTTTTGCGATTATCTCGCTCAGTTTGAATTATTTTCCATTTTTTTTTTATGAGTTCTGGTCGATCGATTTTTTTTTTTTTTCGCCTGTTTTTTTTTTTCGTATATTTTTCGCATTTTTGCCAATTCTTGATGTTATTCGGTAGAGTTTCGCCCTGATTTTGTGATTGTTCGTATGCGAGCTCGCTGTATACGCACGTATGTGGTCCGGAGATATAGAAGGGGACGCACGTAAAAACACCGCTTGCATGTTCGTTTTCGGAGAGTTCACGACGTTTACCCCTTTTTTGCGATTTTTTCATCGTTTTTATCCGTTTTCCGCGATTATCTCGCTCAGTTTCGATTATTTTCCATTTTTTTTTTGGAGGTTTGGTCGATCATTTTTTTTTGTTTCTTTTGCTTGTTTTTTCGTTTACGTTTTGTTGCCGATTCAAAACGTTTATCTTCGGTTTCGTCCGTTTTTGGTAATTATGTCAGTCGTGAGGTATTTGTTCAGAAATATGAGCTACGCTTGACTATTCTTCTGAGTCGTAGAAGGAGACGCACGTAAAGCACCGCTTGCATGTTCGTTTTCAAAGAATTTACTATGTTTACCGCCATTTGTGCGATTTTTGCATCGTTTTTATCCGTTTTTTTTGGCGAATATCTCGCTCAGTTTTCCATTTTTTTGTGGAGTTTTAATCTGTCAAAAAAATTTTTTTGGCTTTTTTTTCGTTTTTTTTTCGCCGATTCTTGACGTTTTGCCTCGGTTTCGTTTTTTTTTGGTATCTTTGTCATTTGTGCGGTATCTGTTCATAAATATTAGATGCGCTTGACTACTCGTATGAATACGAAAAAGCGCAGAAACAAAAAAAATCCCTGTCCCATCTCATGCTATAATTTTCTGCCTGATTGAAACACCTTGCACCGGTCATAGAGAAAAAAAATCGAACAGCAGAGCTTCTCTCTCAGCCTCGTACGCCGCCCGCCCGTCTCGCGACCACCTCACTCACCACCGATTCGGTCCGGGTAAAGCTTTCCTCCCTCTCTGCCACAGTGAACCCCGTCGCCCACCTCGCGTGAAGCCCCGGTGCTCACCGTGGCCCTCGTTCGCCAGCTCGACAGTAGGTGCTCAGACTGCGTAGCTCTATCTGTGAACATTAGCTTGGTCGCAAAAATAAGCACCGTTTGAATTTATTTTGCATATCAAAACGACCCTTATAGACTCGTAGACACCCTAAGCACACGCGATGCTTAGCCACGAAAACGGCGACCGCGCTCCTTTCAACCCCCCCTTACTCGCCAGCACCCGCTGACACCCGCGACGGCGCCGGGCTCGCCCGCGGTGTCGTGCTCTGGGTCCACGCACGCATACGAAACGAAACAAGATTTCTTCAGAAATATAAGTTACGCTTGACTATTCGTATGAATACGAGTACGAGAAGGCGCTTGTTTTTGTTCGTAATTACAAGCTACACCAGACATTTCTTTTTTACCAGAAAAAAGGTATACCATGACAGAAAACGCCATCTAACTTGGGCTTGGTGTGCCCCGAAAACCTCGTTTTGATTTTTAGTAACGTAAACTGGCAAAAATACACTAGTGTACCGTTTTTTTTTTTGTCAATTTTGTTAGTATGACGGACATGGATTTTACCGGAAAACGGTTTGTCGTGACCGAAAACGTCATCTAACTTGGGGTTGGTGTACCCTGATTTGCTGGTTTTCATGTGTGTGTACCGTAAACTGGCAAAAAAAAATCACAGTTGTACCGTTTGTTGTCATTTTGTCCAGTGGGACAAGTTTTTAATTTTGCTCACACTGTAGATATTCTAGGTAAGCTTGGGGAATTTTTTACTCGCGAAAGAAAACCTCATCGAAAACTCCGTATCTTGCACAGCAACACTGCTTTCTTTGCACACACACGTGCCAAGTGCTCTAAAAGCGTCGCTCGCGCTTTGCACGCTATGCGCTCCAAAGAATGCTCGAGGTATCTTTCTCCCGACGAAAGAAGCGTTTGTTTTCACCCTTCGTGTGCATGATGCATGTAGGTCATGTTGGCGCCCAAGCTATTATCAACACAAATACGCTTGAGAACCAGTTGCACCACCGCAAGATTGCAGCGCAAGGAAGCGTGAAAAGGGGTACCGGCATCGTTTCGCAGCCCGTTTTGCACGTGTGCTCAGCATGGCTTCTTGAACCTCGCCTTGCCAGTCTCGCAACCAAACAAACACGCTGCCACACATACTGTAGGAGGTCATGGCAGGCGAGTTCTCAACACCAACAATTTTTGAGATGCAAGGCTTTTGATAGGGGGTTACAGGAAGGAGCGCAAAGGACAACACATACTACATACTACACAGCAGTGTAGACGGTAGGAGGTAGGGCATTGCCCTCCCTCGACAATCCCCCCCCCCTCAACAGACGCAGGGGGGGGCACGTAAGAACTCAGGCACTGGGGACCAAAAAAACACATGTAATCGGTCTTATCAAAACTGTAATTCGTAGGGTAAGCGCGCAGCATTACGAGTACTACTATTACAGGAGGCCATAGTAATACATTGTAATCAGAACCCACGTCGGGTCCGAAAATCACATATCCCCCTTTTTACCGACCATACGTAATTCTGAATAGTATGTTCCCCCCGTACTAACATGCTGAAACCGTTTCGTACAACTCCTTGCATTGTTGTACTTCGATACTGCATGTAGCATCCACAAATCGAGCAGCGTGGGCTATTTCGTGTAGCCGATGCTGTAGTAGTCGTAAAAAAAAAAAAACATGTCAGTTTTTTCTTCCAAACTCCCAGTGGGGTTTTTCGCCGCGAAACGAGCAAAAAGAAGATAAATGCAAGCACACCGGCTACATACACTCGTGACAGCAAGAAGAAAAACGCACACCGGCTACTACCACATGGTATACAGAACACCACGTACGTACGGTATATACCATACATTTCAAGTTGCAGTATAATTATGATATCAAGGTGCACACTTATTCCACCACTTATCTAATATTTCACATATGATACGTACGCCTTGCCCGGACGCCGATTTTTCTGATATCTCTACTTTAATTCGTACTGTTGTCCTGCTTGCTTGCATATACGCCGACTTACCCAACAAGTACTATGTTGCGTGCACATCATACATGCTGACTAGAAGTCGTAGCACTAGCAAAACTGCGCCGATAGAGCTTGACTCGCGGCGGTGTAACACACGCCCTCTTTCACCTCGTGGCGCACACCGCCAACCACCACGCAACATGCGAACACGGCAGACGTGGCGTCTGTCCCCGGCTCAAACCAAAGCAACAAAAAACGGGAGAATTATACACTAAATCTCGTCTCGTTCCAGCGACAACTGCCACTATTAATAGGATTCGGGCAGCCAACCTATCTCTGAACCCCGAACTACGGTAAACATACAACTGAATATCTAAAATATGTACTTATCCGTGTTGCAGATGATTGTTTACGAACACCCAACATGTAGTGAGCCCCCCCGGAGGGCAGTGGACGCAGGGGGAGGGCGGGGGGGGGGGGGGTCCAACCCGTCCAACCCGCAACTCCACACCACCGCACCATGGCATTCATAAATATCGTGTGTCAGAGCCACTACCTCTGCTTCATGTACGAGATATCTATAGCGCCATCACATATTATAACTCACCACTACTCGCTGTTCCAGAGATTTAGACATGCATCTACTATGCGTCGATGCGGCCCAGTAGTTACCTTTGACTGCTGTACAACAATGGTGACGTCCGTCCGGACGCGTCGCCCCAAAAAAATAGAACACAACAGAACACAGTACAGCAGGTAAGCAACGTCTCCACATGCTGCGTGCACTCAGGGTAACCCACTGCTACAGCCGCTGACAACAGCCACCACCAACGCCGCCACCACCACCAACACCGCCACCGCCAACAACATGCGAAACACGTCGTCCCGAAAGTAAAAAAAAACAAAAACCTTCGACACCCTCTCCCTCCCAGGTCAAAGAACCGCGAGAGTGCCCATGCCGGAGCGGGAAGGAGAACCGCTTCTTCCCCCCCCTCCCCCTCTCTTCCGCGCGGCTTCAGCGGCGGTGGCTCCCAGCGCAAGCGTCCCTGAGCCCTTACCCCCGGGCGCCGGCGGCAGACAACGTCCCCATTCCCCGCTGGAACGGCGCCGACACCCCCCTCTGCAGCACTGTAAACCCCATGCCGCGCTTGGACACGGGCGGCGGCCTAACAGGCGGTTGCCTAGCGGGCGGAGCCGACGACCTCATGAACGAGTTCCCCGCGCGGGAAGACAGCATTGAACCCCGAGCCGATCCCGGCCATCGGCTTCTCCTGTCGACCCCGCGGCGGTCCCGCTCCCTCGAAGAGCGACGCGGCGACGGAGGCCTCCCGGGAGGGGCGTACCGCGACGACTTTCCCGCCGACGCTCTGTCATCCACCGCACCGGGCGAAGGCGACGGCCGCCATCTTCCTCCCCCCCTTCCACCAACTCCTCCGTTTTCATCCTCATAGTCGTCGTTGCTGTCGTCGCCGCGGTTATTGTAGTCATTGTCGTAGTCGTCATTCTTGTCGCCCCTGCCGCCGCCGCCGCCGCCGCCAGCTGTCTCTCGAGACAGCGGATGTGACCTACCGGGTACGTCCGCCTGCAAAAGATACAAGGATTTGGTGAAAAAAAAAGTGAAGGAAGCCCGGGGGGGGGGTGAGCGAGGGGTAACGACAATACAAACACTTTTTACAAGCAACCAAAGGCGGTATACCACCACGCGCGAAAAATCCAGCTGATTCTTCGTCCGTTTCAGGCTCTTTTCGCATGCTCCACATCCCGAGTCGTACGGCTGCAGACACGAAGAATGTCGTTTTTCCTGTACAACAGGTAGCACTTTTCGAGGGACCCTAGTGTCAGTATTCGGTATTGGAGGTCCCTTCTATACCAAGGCCCCTTTTCAGAGTTGGTACCGGCGCCTTACAGTCAGTAGCGGGCAAAAATGGTGGGCAGAAAAATTGAAGTCCCATGCACACCGTTTTCCCTTCCAAGGGAGTCCCTCAGCGGAGGCTACCTGCTGTACAGCACGAACATTTTTCGCAGCAAACACGACTGAGTCAGCGCCCACTCTCACCCCCACTACCTTGACCCCCCCCCCCCCCCTGACTCCACCATCCCCCTCCCCTAGTCGTATTATTTTCTAGGAGTTGGCACTCGCTATTCGCTTCTGTGGCACCCCTAACCCCCCCCCCCCCCCCACGCGAAACTCGTAAAACAGTTGGAAACAGTACAAATGACAGCAGCTAAAAAAATCCCCAAGATGCTCAAGTACGACTAGTAATGCAGTATCAAGAGCAGAG
>JASSKH010000005.1:7746267-7991222 GCA_031763025.1 Macrocystis pyrifera | reverse complement strand
GCAGCCGAACCATACAGCAAAAGGTGCGGCGGCGGCGGAGAAATTGCACATACGTGCAAGGCTATCACTATTTGCACGTGAAGTCAATGCGGTTGTATGTATAGCAGGATTTGTTGTAGATATGCACGGCCAACATGGTAAATGGGGTCAGGTGCCAGGTGAACCTCCGCCTACTCCTGTGGAGGGCTGATTACATTTCTGCACCACAAAGTGGGAGAAGGGTGCCTAATGGGATGGGCCCACAGCGGGGTCAAACACACCAAATGGGAACGGGATGCCAGGTGGTATAAAAAATCCGTGCAGATGTTGAACATTTACGTAGCCTTGCACGTGACCTGGTATGTTCAAGTTCTCCGCCGTTGCAAAGGCGACCGGAGAAGTGTTGTCCGCCCCAGGAGAAACTACTGAAAAAGAACGCGTGCGTCATTGCTCTTGCGCCCTTGCTCCGCCTGTCTCCACTTTTGCTCATCGTTCATTTCAACCTACTGAACTTTCGTTTGTATCTCTTTTTTTTCGAAAAAAAAAATCACAGCAGTTGTTTTGTTTTGCTTTGTTTTGTTTTGTTTTACACGCCTGTTTTCGGTTTTCGCCGAAGTTGGCGTAGTTTTTCCTGGTGATCGACTTTCTGGTCGCTCGTGCGATCGACTGGTCTCTTTTATTTTCTTCGCAGGTGGACGACCAGAAACGGCATCGGTACGACGTTGCGGATGTCCTGAGGGATGTGTCGCGCATCTTGGAGGCGTTCCGTGCCTGCAGCAGCTCGTCGTTATCTTGGAGCAAGAGGTGCGTTTTTTTTTTTTTTTTTTTTTTGTGAATGTATGTTCCATGTGTGTTTTGTTTGATTGACTCGTGCATGTTTGCGTCTTGTTTTTTTTGTTTTGTTTGTTCGCTTTGCTGATTTTTGTTTGTTTTGTTTTGTTTGTTTGTAGGTTGTTGGTTTTGTTTGTCTGCAAGTCTCGGGAGACCCGGAAAGGGGGGAGGTATACTAAAACCAAGTACAACAAACTTCGTTTTTTTAGTCTAATGAGGAGTGCACGTAAAACTAAACCGATACCCAGCTATCGATGTTCGAGAGAGAAGGGGGGGATAAACTGAAACCAGGTTGAACATATATACTGTATGTTTTAAGTCTGATGAGGGGTATGCATATTTTCAAGACCAAAGATAAAGGGGGGGGAGGTAGTAGCCTAAAACCCAAGCAAAGAAACTTTTTAGTTTTTTTTAACGTAAATTCGTCACGAATTTTTCTCCCCACCGGCTTGTTTTTTTCGTTTTGACCTTTGCTAGAAGTGTGGTGGGACGATGAAAAAACACAGTGGTTGTAACTTGGAAAAAGAAAAAACTTGAAAACGTTTTACGATTACGTCAGCTGTGCGTTCACCCCATCGAGAGTGGTTGACGCTTGACTCTGTACGTAAGCTTTAGTAGACCTCACGTGTTGTTCTTGTTGATGCTGTTCAGTAGGCCTGACATGTTGTTCTTGTCGATGTTGATGTTGATGTTGTCGTTTGTTGTCGTTATTGAGATCGCGTGGAGTTTGTGTGCCTTTTTTCTATCTGCAGTGTTTTGTCGCACCTAAATGCTGCCACGCGTTCTGCTGTGGACGCTGTCCGGTCCTTTTTTTTGTCGCCGGCCGGTCAAACGCGGCATGGCTTCAGAACAGCTTACCTGGTATGTAGCAACGTCGGTCGGTGTTTGGTACCAAGCGAGGCATGCACGGTGTATGATTGTTACGGGGGACCATGGTAAATAGGACCTACGGTACACACACAAAACCTAAATAGTTGCCTATTTTTTTATCGACAATATGTGGTCCTATTTTACCATGGTCCCCTCTAATGGTACATTGCGCCCCGTCTTGCTGTATGAGGTATTAAACCGTGCCATTGCATATCCCCCCCCCCCAACACCCCCCCCCCCCCCCCATATATATGGGTTGGGTTGGCGTCGGTTGGCAACGACATTGTAAAACATGCCGCTCACTACGTGAGCTAGACATCCAGGGTACCGTTTATTTTTTTTTTTTTTTTTTTTTTTTTTTTTTTTTTTTTTTTTTTTTTTTTTTTGGGCGGTCGCCCACAGCTGGTTGTCTAGTTAGATCATTTGTGCGAGGTAAAGAACCTTTACTCTGCACAAGGGAATTGGTCGTATCACGTAGTGTTCAAGGTAAGGCACCCAAGAGGCAGTTACATAGTACTCCCATTGCTGTCTTTGGAAGTGGCTACACCGTAAATTAAACTAACTCGTTGAAGCTGTCATCCATATGCAAGTCCGCCTCACAAGCGGTTCTTAGTACATAGGATGCAGCTCACCCTTTTTGCGACTCGCCGGGCACCTCACGGCGCTTCGCGCTTGGTGCAAGCAATGTCTGCCTGGTTGGTGAAAACCCGACATGCTCCGTCCCGGCATTGTAGGGATGCGAGGGTTTATGGTTATACGACTACGGCCATGCATGAGATCGAGTACACCTCTCCTATCGAGTACACCCCCCCCCCAACAAAAACAACCAAAAATCGGAGAAAAAAATCAAAAAAATAAAAGCGAGCTTTAGATTCTCGACATGCTAGCTCTCGCCCACTCTATCTGCTTCGTTGCGTTGTCGCGTTCCCCCCCCCCCCCCCCCCCCCCCCCCCCCCCCCCCCCCCCCCCCCCCCCCCCACCCCCCCCCCCCCCCCCCCCCCCCCCCCCCCACCCCCCCCCCCCCCCCCCCCCCCCCCCCCCCCCCCCCCCCCCCCCCCCCCCCGCATTGTAGGGATGCGAGAGTATATGGTGATGCGACTATGGTCATGCATGGCACGAGTATCCCCCCCCCCCCCCCCCCCCCCCCCCCGCCGTCTCGAAAGGGATGCGTAGTCAGTGGTCAAATTTCTAAGGCAAGCAACAAATGAGTACGCCCCCAACCCCCCCCCTCCCCAACCCCCCCCCCCATCTCTCACTTCTTCCTCCACCCTCCCCACCACCACCCACCACCACCACGGCACCTTCATCATCCCTAGTTGACAGCTCTAACTGCCCTGGCGAGACCAGACGAGCCCGGGAGTTGGCGCGGCGTGGAGGCGTGTCTGTTCGGGATCAGGTCGATGGGGAAGGGGATCCCTCCAGACGAGGGTACGGTGGTTGCTAGGGTGGTGGGGATGCTGCCCAGGTTACCCTCCAACTTTCACGTGCGGTACACGGCTACGCTCATCGTGGGAAAGTGAGTGCGGGGGGGGGGGGGTCTGGGAGGGGGTGGGATGAAGGGTCGGGGGGAGTTGGAGGCATCGGGGGAAGGGGGGAGGGGTTGGGTGTGAGGGAACGGGGAGGGGGTGAAGAAGCCTGGTGTGTAGTGCAAGGAGGGGGGTGGTTGAATTGTAAGGAAGCGTTTGCGTGAGGGGAATGAGGGGAGGGTTGGGAAGGAGGATGGGTGGGGGCGGGGTGGGTTGCGAGAGAAAAAGGACCTGCGCGAAGGAGCGAGACATGGGGAAGAGGGAATATGGAGGGGTTTGTGTGTAGATTTTGAGGAAGCTTTGCGTAATGTGGCGTGATGGATGGGTGGGTTTTCAGGAAGCATTGCGTGTGAGAGGGGAGGGGCGTGGGAGAGGGTTTGTATTGTGGGGGGGGGGTTCGCGTATGGGAGAGGGAGGGGGTGCGAGGGCAGGGGGGGAGTGGCATGTGAGGAAAATCGCGTATAGGGGAAGGAGGAAAGGGTGAACGAAGAAGGGGGGCAAGGGTTGCAGTTTCTTCAAGAGCGACGAAATTTTTTATGCAGGCTACCTTGGGAGAAAAAAAAGCGGAAATTAGCAAAGGTGGAGAGAGAGTGGGGGGGTGTACTCAGGTCGTGCATGGCCGTAGTTGTTCGACCATAGACCCCCGCATCCCTACAATGCCGGGACGGAGCATGTCGGGTTTTCACCAACCAGGCAGACATTGCTTGCCCCAACCGCGAAGCGCCGTGAGGTGTTTTAGGGCGAGTCGCATGAAGGGTGTTCTACATCCTATATACTTAAGAACCGCTTGTGAGGCGGCTTTGCAATGGATGGCAGTTTCGAGTGAATCGAATCGTTTTTCTCGGCCAGTGGATGTAGCAATGGGTACACTATGTTACTGCCTCGTGGGTGCCTTGCAGCATCCACACTACGTGATACGATCGTTCCCCTCGTGCGGAGTTGAGTTGAGGTTCTCCACCCCGCACAAATGACCTCACCCCCCCACCCCCATTTTGACGTGCTACGTTCAGGTACTCGGACTGGCTTAGGGTTCACCCCGAGCACCTGACGGATATGTTCGCGTTTTTGATGGAGGGGTTTGCTTCGCCGGCGGTCATGCCGGCCGCCGCCACCGCGATCAAGGTGTGAGTCGTTGGTGGTGGTGTTGTTGGTGTCGGTCGTTGTTTGTTGTTGTTGGTCGTTGTTTGTTGTTGTTGGTCGTTGTTTGTTGTTGTTGGTCGTTGCTGTTGCTGTTCTGACATTGCCTAGTCCATGATCACAGCGCAGCTCCAATAATACTGGGGGGTAGAAGAACTGAACAAAAAAAAGCTGAGCCATCTGAGGGAAAATCCCACCTAATCCCACTCAAATTACAAGTAAGTAACTTTGTCCCCAAAGCGTTGAATGCGGTCCTGAAAGGGCGAAGAACTAGGGGAAAAAAAAACCCCGAAAAAATGAATCGAATGTACGATACCTGGTGCGCTGCACGTATATTATACGAAGTAGTAGGCATAAAAACATCATGCTCGTGTGTGACGGCTTGGTTTGTCCTATGGCGTAGTATGGGTGGCATGATGGTATGGCCCATGCTGCTGTTGTATGTTGTAGCAGGGCTTGTGCTCGTGTGTTGTACGTAGCATGGCTTAACGCTGTGAGGTATGACGTTATTCAGGGCTCCCGCTGCGTGGAGTGGCTTCACGGTGTGTGTGGTATGCGGTGTGTTTATGCTGTGTAGCCGGGGCCTATGCTGTCTGCTTTGGCACGGGCTTTTTGTGCTGTGTGGCACCGTCTCATCTCGGTATATGCTGTTTGGTGTGGCCTATTTGCGTCGTGGCTCGGGTTGTGCCGTGTAGCATGGCTTTGATGAATGTTTCGGGATGGATTTTGCGGTGTGACAAAAGGTATTTTTAGTGCTGTTTGGCCTGGCGTATGCTGTTTGGTATGTCGGGTGTTGTTCGGCGTGATCTATTCGCAAGTTTTGGGCTTGGCTTGCTTGCTTGGCTTTCGACTGCCTGGTGGTCCGACATGGGTTTTGCTTTCCTTGTGCATGGCTTATACTGTGTGGCGTGGCCTTCGTGCTGTGTGGCACGGCCTTCGCGGTGCGGTATAGCCTTTGTGTTGTGTGGCACGGCTTGCGCGAGGTGTGCGTCGGCTATTGCTGATTGGCATGGTCGATGCATCGTGTCTACCCTCCCGCATCCCCCAGTACTGTGCTTGGCTTGACTTTGATCGCGCGAACGAATGGTACGTCATGTCTCGTGCCTCTTTTTTTTTTGCCCCTCGTTTCCCTTCGCTTCCTTTTCATCCCCGTGAAAAATCCTTTTTTTCATGAGTCCACACCCTTTTCCTCCCGTTGTTGCCTCCTATTTTCCTTTCCATTTCTTTCTTTCTCCTCTCTTCTCTCTTTTCCTTTTCGTTTCCCTTTTTCTTTCCCTGTGTCTTATTTGCGGTTTCATTTCCGTTTCCGTTTCCCTTTTTTTTTTTCTCGCTTTTTCACTTTTTCGCTCACTTTTCCGTTTTCCTTTCCTCCTTTTATTCCTTTCCTTTGGTTTCTTTTTTTCGCCGTGTGTGTGTGTGTTTTTTTTTTTTTTTTTGCATTTTTTGCTGGCAGAACGTATGCCACTCGTGCGGACAGATGATGGGGGAGCAGGTGCTCGGCCCGCTGCAGGACCATCTGCACCAGGCTAAGACGAGGACGAAGCAACGAATCGATATCAAGGACGAGCTAGAATTGCTCGAGGTGAAGCGACGTTTATTTATTAAAAACGCCTCCGCCCGCCCCCCGCCCCCCGACGTACGACTACTGCCATGCATGATATCGAGTACCCCCCCCCCCCCCCCCCCCCCCCCCCCCCCCCCCCCCCCCCCCCCCCCCCCCCCCCCCCCCTCTCTCCGTCTCGAAAGGGATGCGTGGTGGATGGTCAAATGACTAAGGCAAGCAACAAATGAGTACCCCCCCCCCCCCCCCCCCCCCCCCCCCCCCTCTCCCACATCCCTTATGCAAGAATTCGAAGCTGCCTTATATATGCAAGAAAGTCCGCCTGCCTCACAGGCGGTTCTTGGTAGGATGCAGCCGACGCTTCATGGGACTCGCCAAACATCTCACGGTGCTTGATGCTTGGTGCAAGCAATGTCTGCCTGGTCGGCGCAAACCCGACGTGCTCCGTCCCGGCATGGTAGGGAAGCGAGAGTCCATGGCCGTATGACTACGGCCGTTTATGACACCCCCGTCTAACAATCACTACTAACTCCAAATTTCGCCTTTTGGCCTATTTGGTATTATAGATGCACCACACTGTTTGGGTACCCGGGTTTGGAGTTGTGAGGCGCGAACTAGGCCTGCGGTGGTAACAACGTAGTTGGCGGTCGGTCGAATAACGATTACTTAGCGACCGGTCGTTAACGATTGCGGTGGCACATTTGTCGTGTGGAGGAATGGCAGAGGATGTGCAATGGTTTGTTTTGTCCCGTACGGGTTGATTTCTTGCTTGATGTTACCTCCCCCCACTGCCCCCCCTCTTCTCTTCTTCTCCTCCTCCTACTGTGGGGCAGGACCTGTCGTGCTTTTATCGTGTTCCTGCCTCTTTTTTGGTCATGTTTTCTTACTTGCTTGGTTGCTCTGCCCCCCCCCTCCCCCCCCCCCCTGCTCCTCCTTCTCAACCTCACCCACCTCTTCCTCGTTCTCCCCCCCCCTCCTCCCCCCCATATTATTATACCTGGTATATATGTATAGGTTGGGTTGGCGTCGGTTGGCGACGACGCTGTAAAACACGCCTCTCAGACAGCCAGGGTACCGTTTTTTTTTTTTTTGGCGGTCACCACGGCTGGCGGTCGAGTTAGATCATTTTTGTGCGGGAGAACCTATACTCCGCACAAGGGGATGATCGTATCACGTAGTGTGTACCAGGTATATAGTAAGGCACCCACGAGGCAGTTACATAGTAACCCCATTGCTGTCTCTGGAAGTGGCTACACCGAAAATGAAATCAATTCATTGACGCTGTCATCATCCATATGCAAGAAAACCCTCCTCTGAAGCGGTTCTTGGTAGAGGATGCAGCTCACCCTTCATGCGACTCGCCCAAGAACACCCCACGGCGCTTCGCGCTTGGGTGCAAGCAATGTCTGCCTGGTCGGTGAAAACCCGACGTGCTCCCTCCCAGCATTGTAGGGGTGCGAGGGTCTATGGTCATACGACTACTACGGCCATGCATGACAGTGAGTACACCCCCCCCCCCCCCCCCCCCCCCCCCCCCCCCCCCCCCCCCCCCCCCCCGCTGCCCATTCTCCCCCTCTATTCCGCTCCAACCTCCCTCCCATCCCCCCCCCCCCCCCCCCCCCCCCCGACCCCGCTGTGGGACAGGGCCTATCGTACGTTATCAGCACGCTGGCGCCCGACCCGGCTGCCGCTGCTATCCAGCGGCTGGTGCGGCCGATAGCGGAGGGACTTCAGAGGGACGGAACGGTTTCCGGGGATGTGAAACTAGCGCAGCAAGAGCTGGATAGGCTTACCGTCATCGTTAGCCACGCCAGGCCGGCTATGGAGGTATGGGTGTGTGGCATGGTGTGGTATTTTAGTTGTATTGTACCTGATACGGTACGATATGGTATGGTATGGTAGATTTGCAGTGTTGTATGGTGCAGGCTTACCGTCGTCGTCAGCCATGCCGGGACGGTTATGGAAGTATGGTGTGGGTATTCTAGTACCTGGTATGGTGTGGAATGGTATGGATGTGGTATGTATATGTATATGGTATGGTATGTGGTATGGATATGATATGGCATGGTACGGTATGGCATATTTGTAATATGGTATGGTGTAGACTTGCCGTCGTCATCAGCCTCGCCAGGCCGGTCATGGAGGTATGTATAACGTGGTATTTTAGTTGTATGGCACCTACTGGTGGTATGGTATGGTATGGCATGGTATGCGTGGTATTGTATGGCATGCAAGATTCCCCTTCGTGGGGCGACGCTAGCTAAAAAATCGGCTGACGTTTTGTGCAGCTGAAGAAAGCGAAAGGCCCACCGACCAGTCTCTACACCCCAAAATACGTGAAGCATAACGACCAGGGAAAACAAATCGGTACACGCGGGTAGTTGCCGTGCGGTATGGTATGCTACGGGATGGTGCTGCTTTGGTGCTGCTGTCTACCTGGTTGCAGTATAAGTTGTTGGTGCTGGAGGTAACTGCCAGAGATTGCTGCTGGGGGTTGTGGGTGTAGGTTGCTTCGGGGAGGTATTTGTGTAAGCTACTGCTGGAGGTTACTTCAATCCCTCCATTTACTGGACCATTTGGAGTCATTTTTGTGAAAAATTAACACCCTCCCCCTTCTCCCCCTTCTCCCCTCCATCACCTCGTCCATTTTTTGTACCATAGCTTGGGCGTGAGCACCCTGTGGCCGTTGTGGTTCGAGAAATGTGGCCCATCTTGGAGGCGTTATCGACTCGACACCAGTCCAGCGCACAGGTGTTCGAGAAGCTCTGCCGCTTCTTCAAGCACGCCATGCGTACGTGCAAGGAGCACTTCGAGCCTCTGCTTCGGGTGAGGGTGGTAGCGAGCCTGCAAGGCGAAAAAAAATTGCTTGAAAGCGTTACGACGCGAAAGCGGCAAGTGCATGCAAGCGTTAAGCTAAAGCGATAGGCGTAAGCGTTAAGCGCTAAGCGCTACGCGCAAGTGTTGAGGGTAAGCGTTAAGCGTTAGCGTTAGCGTTAAGCGTTAGCGTTAAGCGTTAGCGTTAAGCGTTAGCGTTAAGCGTTAGCGTTAAGCGTAAGCGTTAAGCGTTAGCGTTAAGCGTTAAGCGTTAAGCGTTAGCGTTAAGCGTAAGCGTTAAGCGTTAAGCGTTAAGCGTTAAGCGTTAGCGTTAGCGTTAAGCGTTAGCGTTAAGCGTTAGCGTTAAGCGTTTAGCGTTAAGCGTTAGCGTTAAGCGTATGTGTTGAGCGCATGCGTTTTTAAACGATAAGCGTCAAGCGTACGACGCGCGTTAAACAGTAAGCGTACGATACGCGTTAAACATTAAGCGTACGGTACGCGTTAAGCGCATGCCTTAAGCGTAAGCTTTTAAGCGTACGCATTGAGCGCATGCCTTAAGCGCATGCGTTAAGCGAAACCGTTGTGCGTAAGCGGTGCGCGGTAAACGTACGCGTCAAGCTTACGTGTTGAGCGTAAGCGTTAAGCGCGCGCGTTAAGCGCATGCCTTTAGCGCATGCCTCAAGCGAAAGCGTCAAGCGAAAGCATTGGGTAGGCTTGATCGCAAGCGCCGAGCCCAAACGTCAAGCCAAGGCGTCAAACCAAAACACCAAGCCAAAGCGCCAAGCAAAAGCGCCAAGCGAAAGCACCAAGCGAAAACGTTAGAGTGGAAGAGCCAAGCGAAAAGCGTCAAGCGAAGACGTTCACGCGAAGACGTTCAAGCGAAACCTTAACACTGAGATTGTCATTTTTTTGGGTCGAGTTGTTGTGTACGACAGGGGTGTATGACAATTTTTGGCCAAAACGTTTGTGATCGGACGGTAAAGGGGTCTCTTTACAATCTTCTGAGGCCCCTCCCTCACTTGAGGAGCTCCGTAGATGTCACCCAAAATCTAGCTTTTGAAGAACAACACACTTTCGTAAATCGAGGAAAGAACAGTCTCAGGCCTTGCTTGGCCTGCAACGAAAATGATGTGAAAACAACAAAACGCTCTTGAGGTTGTCAGTCCCTCTCTTGAGGAGCCCCATCGATCAGAAATATATGTGTATCACCCCGGGGTGATACATATCGGGTGGGTAAATCCTGAGTTGAGAAGCCCCAGCCATGTCAGAAATTTATTAATCACCCCGGGGTGATACATATTGGGTGGGTAGTCCCTCAGTTGAAAAGTCCCATCTGTCAGAAATACATTTATCACCCCGGGGTGATACATATTGGGTGGATAGTTTCTCGGTTGAGAAGCCCCATCCATCTGTCAGAATTAGATTCATCACCCCGGGGTGATACATATTGCGAGACTAGTTTTCTCGGTTGAGAAGCCCCATCCATCTGTCATAAATATATTTATCACCCCGGGGTGATAGATGTTGGGTGGGTAGTTTCTCACTTGGAAAGCCCCATCTACGAGAAATATATTTATCACCTTGCGGTGATACCTATCGGGTGGGTATTTCTTGAGTTGAGAACCCCCATCCATCTGTCAGAAATATATTTATCACCCCGGGGTGATACATATTGGGTGGGTAGTTCCTGGGTTGAGAAGCCCCATCCACCTGTAATATATTGATCACCCCGGGGTGATAACTATAGGGTGACTAGTTCCTGGGTTGAGGAGCCCCATCTGTCATAAATATATTTAGAACCCGGGGGTGATAAATTGGGTGGCTATAATAATCCCTTCCGTCACTTGAGAAGCCCCATCTGTCAGAGATGTTTCGGCCAAGAAGTGCTTACTCCCGTCGTAGAAGATGTCATCGACTACTATTACGGGCGACCATAGTAAACGGGACCGATGGCGCACACAAAAACCTACACAATGACCTATTTTTTCTGACAATATTTGGTCCTGTTTACTATGGACCCCCCCGGTAGTAATATGCCTCATAACCCTTTTAAGAGTGCAGTTCCATTTTGGGGACAAACTACTTGAAATTTGAGTGGTTTGTCCTCAGAACGGGACTGCAGTCCTAAAAAATATATATTTTTTTAGCCCAACATCGTTGGAGCATCATTAGTGTTTTTAGTGTTTCGGTGTTCTGCTGCAGTACATCTTTCGTGACATACAGTACTCGACTTCGAAGTTGTTCACCTTTTGGGTTTGCACTTGACTTGTTGGCGTTATTCTACTTCGAAGTTGTTCATCTTCGTGTTTGCACTTGACTTGTTGGCGTTCTTCGGCTTCGAAGTTGTTCATCTTGGGGTTTGGACTTGTTGGCGTTCTTCGAGATACCATGTAGTTTTTCTTCGGCGAGGTGAGGTGCAGATAGACCCCCTTGAGCGAGGAGGAGGCTCATAAAAACGTTAAAATACTGTAGGTGCCACCCCACCCCCTGTGAAGCAAACACGTTGGTCGGGTTGGAATTGTAAAAAGTATAAAAATGGTTCAGAAAAAAAAAAAGTTGACATTTTCACGCCTCGAGCTGATCATCGACTCCTACTGCCACGATCCACGTCAATTTTTCAGGGCAAACTCGTTCTCGATCTGGCATGATCTGCAGTTATTCATGTTGCCGAGTGGGGGAGCTGTTGAATGTGCATTGTGTAGGAAGTGTTTTATGGGGTGGGATATGTACTGTAATCAGATCCTGCACAGTATTTCTTGACGGCAGATCAGGATCTAGATGACGTACCTGTAAATCGTGATTTGTATGAGGTGTGGAACATTTTACTAGGCCGGTCATTCCCCTCTCCTATCTTACCTGCCCCCCCCCCCCCTGATTGGTCGGCGAAAACCCGACATGCTCCGTCCCGGCATTGTAGGGATGCGAGGGTCTATGGTCATACGACTACGGCCATGCACGAGATCGAGTACATCTCTCCTGTCGAGTACACACCCCCCCCCCCCGGTATTGTAGGGATGCGAGATGCGAGGGTCTATGGTCATACGACTACGGCCATGCTTGATGTCGGTATACCCCCCCCCCCCCGTCCCCCGTCCCCCGGTGAAAACCTGACGTGCTCCGTCCCGGCATTGTAGGGGATGCGAAGGTCTATGGTCATACGATTACGGCCATGCATGATAATGAGTACATCCCTCCCCCATACTGTCATCCGTATGCAAGAAAATCCGCCTCTAAAGCGGTTCTTAGTAGGATGCAGCTCACCCTTCATGCGACTCGCCCGAGAACGCGCCACGGCGCTTCGCGCTTGGTGCAAGCGATGTCTGCCCTGCGGTAAAACTCCGACGTGCTCCGTCCCGGCATTGTAGGGATGCGAGGGCCTATGGTCATGCGACTACGGCCATGCATGATGATGAGTACCCCCCCCCCCCCCCCCCCCCCCCCCCCCCCCCAAATGACTAAGACAAGCAACAAATGAGTACGCCCCCTCCCCTGCCCCCGCCCCTATGTTTGCCTCCTTTGCGCCCCCCCCCCCCCCCCCCCCATGTCCATGTTTTCCTCCTTTGCCCCCCCCCCCCCCCCCCCCCCCCCCCCCCCCCCCCCCCGACCTTTGTCTTCAGCCACTGATTGCGCATCTGGTGGGGAACTTCAGCGTGGTGCCCCACTCGTCGTGCCTATACTGCGGCTCCATCTGCGTCACGGAGTTCGGTCTCAGAGGGCCGGAGTTCGTCGCCATCCTCTTCAAGATGCTCGAGGACTTCACGAGCGTGGTGTTTCGATGTCTGCAGGTTCGTTCGTTCGTTCTTTTTTATTTGATTTTTTTTTTTTGCGGCTACCTACCCGTTCTCGCCGCCAAGCAAGATCCGAAGACAAAACACTGCTGTACTTGAAAGAAAAAAAAGGTTAGCATGCCATGTGTGTGTTGAGTGGCTACAGGAGGGGTTTAAGGAATCACTGCATGGTTCACGTGGGGCAGGAGGGAGTTGCTGAGTGTTTTTTTTTTTTTCGGCGGCGAAGAGGAAGCTTTTTTGTATGTCTCAGGGATAGGTACCGTTTTGCCTGCGAAGAATGCGCTGCCTGCGACGAGCTAGCGCTCTCATCGTGATGAGCTAGCGCCACCTGGGACGGGCGCTGCTACCTGGCGATGCTGTCTTGCGACCCTGCCTGCAACTGTCTCGCGACGCTGCCCGCGACAAGCGAGTACTGTTGTTTGTCCTACCGAGAGAGGGGGGGGGGCGGGGGGGGGGGGGGGGTGACGGACAGCAAGCGGCAATCGGCGGCGGCGGCGGCGGCGGGTGTGGCTGCTTCTGCTGCTGCTGCTG
Source organism: Macrocystis pyrifera (assembly GCA_031763025.1). NCBI lineage: Eukaryota > Phaeophyceae > Laminariales > Laminariaceae > Macrocystis > Macrocystis pyrifera. Next base: position 7,978,185 of record JASSKH010000005.1, on the reverse strand, counting down.
CTGCGGCTGCGGGAGCGACTGTTTTGCTGCGCTGCGCTACGGGGGTACGGGGTGGGGAGCGTTGGTCTGCCGGTAACCGAGTGGGGCTCTTTGTTGGGGTAGTTGCCCTAGGGCCGCGATTTTGGCGACATAGACAGAAGAGGCCTTCGTTCGGGAGGTACCGCCTGTTCCGAGTACACCACACACCGCCTCTGTTCCCGAGAACAAACAAAAACAGGTATGCCAACGAGTTATTATTGGCGTTTTGATGCTCCTGCCGCGTGTGAGCGCGAATGTGATCGTTTTTTTAAGGCAGTATCATAACTTAAGAGGGATGATAGTGGGTGGGACGGGGGGGGGGGGGGGGGGGGGGGGGGGGGGGTGAGGGCTGGTAGGTAGGCGACCGTAATAGTCCGGTTACATATATACCGTGTCGTGAACCTGCCGCTTTTGCGCTTGGGGCGTGTGGAGTAGTTGTGCGCGAAATTGTTAGTTGATCTTGTCCGGGGCGGGGCGGGGCGCGCGGGGAGGGGACATGCAATGATGTGCGGCATTTTTTTTCTTTCAGGGTTAAGGCTGATGCTGCAGTTCCTGCTACTACAGCAGTAGTGTAGTTGTTGTATTTAGTAAGTAGTGGTGGTGTTGGTGCTGCTGGTGCTGCTGGTGCTGCTTTTTTGTCGATGGTGGAGGCGGACGTGGTGGTGGTGGTGGTGTTGGTGCTGCTTGTCGTTGGTGGTGTTGCTGTTGTCGTGCTGCTGGTGCTGGTGGTGCTGCTGTTGTTCTTTGTAGTTTTTGTTTTTGAGTTTGTGCTGCGACCCCACAGGCCCGTCCGCCATCCCTCGCCCTTTGCGCAGAACCTGGATGACTTCACTGCCAACCCAGACGTGGTGGAGGAGTTCTACTACTTGGTCGGGCGTTTTGTTGACTACTGTCCGGAGCCCCTCGTGTCGAGGTACGATCTTAATGCTTTGTCTGAACATCATGACAGACGCTTCACAGAAACTTGGTGCTTGCCGCGTCGCATTTCGGATTACGAGAGGGGGGGGGAGGGGAAGGGAGGGGGGGAGGAGGGTGTACTCAATATCATGGATGGCGGTAGTCGTATGACCATAGACCCTCGCATCCCTACAATGCCGGGACGGAGCACGTCGGGTTTTCACCGACCAGGCAGACATTTCTTGAACCAAGCGCGAAGCGCTTTGAGGTATTGGGCGAGTCGCATGAAGGGTGAGCTGCATCCTACTAAAAACAACTTTTGAGGTGGATTTTCTTGCAAATGGATGACAGCGGCAACGAACTGACTTATTTTCTGGTGTGGCCATTTCCCAAGACAGCAAAGGTTTTACTGTGTAACTGCCTCGTGGGTGCCTTACCATATACACACTACGTGATACGACCATCCCCCCTCGTTCGGAGTGAAGGTTCTCCCCGCACAAAAAATTATCTAACTCGACCGCCAGCCGTGGTGACCGCCAAAATAAACAAACAAGAAAACGGTACCCTGGTTGTCAAGCGCACGCAGTGAGAGGCGTGTTGTACGGCATCGTCGCCAACAGACGCCAACCCAACCTACGTATATACCAGGTATACAATATGAGGGGGGCGGGGTAGGGGCGCTCGTGAGGTTTCGACGATCTCGTTTTTTTTTTTTCCTCGAGAAGGAGGACAAAATTAGATGATGTATGTTTTTTGTTCTTTAAAGGGGTCGGTTTGAGTGGGCTGGTGTCCCGCGGTGAAGGTGCCGTCTCGGGTGGGCTGCCTTTCACCTCTTGCGATTTTCGCGATTGTCGCGCACACGGGCCACGTATGAGGATTGACGACCTCTCTGCTCCTTCCGGGGAGATTCGTAACAGTACTGGAATTTCCAGCGGAATCGCTGTTTGTAGCTACAGCGGCAAGGGAGGCAGGCTGAACACTGAATCCAGTGTGCCATCGTGTGGCCGCGGCATAGACGGTCTACGTATGGACCGTCGATACATATATATATATATATACCTGGTATATACAAGTGTATATTTTCTGTCTTCCTCGCTTGCTTTTGGCCCGACATTTGGTGTGGAGCTTTTCTTTTCTTTTCATTTTTTCTTTGTTCCCGGACGACTCGTGTATGCTGGGGGGGCTTGGGGGGGGGGTTTTCTCCATAAATTTGTGTGGCCTGCCAAGGGCCTAGAATGTGTATGTATTTTGTGCATCTTGTCTTTGGTTTTTGTGTTTTCCCGGGAGCTGCGGAGCGAACGTTCCGGGACGACGAACAAACACACACCCCCGCTTGGCCCACCCCACTTTTACTCCCGCCTCTGCAAAAGACAAGAACATATTACGGGGTTCCATAGCTAATGGGACCAAATTTTGTTAGTAAAAATAGGTAAATATAGAGTTTTTTTTTATGTATACCATGGGTCCTATTAACTATGGACCCCCGTAATAGGAAGATTGTCTTTTACTCTCGTTCCTCTTGCGTAGTAATAGTTCGAACGTACTGTAGTGTAGTGTTATCTTGGAAATCGTCGATGCGGTTTTAAAAGGGTTGACATGTCGGACAGATCATCGATTCCCACAGTTGATGATCTAGATCTTCAAGGCAGATAGATATATATTCCCTATTTTGCGTGATCTACGAGCTCATTGCCGGGCGGGAGCCTTTTTTTTTTCTGCACTCTGCGTGGTGCGTATATAGCGCATGTTTCCTGGGCTGGATCTGTAGTGTCACAGATCCTGCGCAACCTCTTCACACCGGCAGTTGAAGAACTACATGATCTATCTGTAGATGATGATCTATCCGTAGATGACCCGACCGAGGTGCGACAGGGTTGCTGTGCCGCTTGCTCGCGCCACACTGCCCCCCAAAAAATGTTATCCAACGACCTCCGTTTCGAAGATTTTTTTTTTTGTCTTCAGATCGTTAGGGGATCGTAGACGTGTCTTTCTAGCAGTGCACCCACGTTTCGGAGACGAAGCGCTCAGAATTAGAGTACGTGCATACGATATGAAGGACACTTATTTGTGCAGCAGCATGAAAAAGTGAAAGCGCCCCCCCCCCCCCCCCCCCCCATATATATTATATATGGCTTGGGTTGGCGTCGGTTGGCAACGACACTGTAAAACATGCCGCTCACTACGTGAGCTAGACATCCAGGGTACCGTTTTTTGTTTGTTCGTTTGTTTGTTTTTTTGGCGGTCGCCCACAGCTGGTCGTCGAGTTAGATCATTTGTGTGAAGTAAAGAACCTTTACTCTGCACAAGGGAATTGATCGTATCACGTAGTGTTCAAGGTAAGGCACCCAAGAGGCAGTTACATAGTACTCCCATTGCTGTCTCTGGAAGTGGCCACACCGGAAATTAAACTAACTCATTGAAGCTGTCATCCATATGCAAGTCCGCCTCACAAGCGGTTCTTAGTAGGATGCAGCTCACCCTTCATGCGACTCGCCGGACACCTCACGGCGCTTCGCGCTTGGTGCAAGCAATGTCTGCCTGGTCGGTGAAAACCCGACATGCTCCGTCCCGGCACTGTAGGGATGCGAGGGTCTATGGTCATACGACTACGGCCATGCATGAGATCGAGTACACCTCTCCTATCGAGTACACCCCCCCCCCCCCCCGCCTCTCAAGCTGTTCGTAGTAGGATGTTGCAGCTCACGCTTCATGCAACTCGCCGAACACCTCACGGCGCTTCGCGCTCGGTGCAAGCAATGTCTGTCTGGTCGGTGAAAACCCCACGTGCTCCATCCGCATTGCAGGGATGCCAGGGTCTATGGTTACACACGACTACGACCATTCGTAATATCGACCCCCCCCCCCCCCCCCCCCCCCCCTCCATCCCCTGTTCCCCCTCCTTCCCCCCCCGCCCCCCCCGCTCCTGCCTCGCTCACCTGCCTCCCTCGCTTGCCCCCCTACGCTCCTTGCTCACGCTCCGCACGATGAAATCGTCAATGCACGGAGGACAGCCCCCTGCTGTCGTCGGTTGTAAGGTCCGGGATGGTGGGGCTTCAGCTGCACCACCGCGAGGCGCAAAGGGGGGTCCTGCACTGCCTGGAGGAGGTGGTGGGTCTGGCGATCCCACAGTTCCCCCAGGGGGAGGTGAATATGAGGGCTCAGCAGTTTATGCCCACGGTTGAGCAGGTGAGTGTAGGGGTGATTATTTTATTTATTTATTTATTTTTTATCCATCACTTTTACTTTCCAGCCCACTCGTAGGAGGGTTTACCCTCGACGATCTTCTGGACAAGCCGTGGTCACAGGTGTCGTCCCTTCTCCCCCCCGGTACGTGCCTTTATTTTTTGTCGCGCATAGGGTTCAGCATTCCCGCTGCTCGTCGATCTTCATCGAATGTAGCCAACTCACGCTTTCGCGCTTTCCGCTTATCAATTTTTTTATGCAAAAAAAGTCCCTATGAGCATGCACTCGGTGAGACTTGAACCCACGAAATTGATCTTGACAGGCACGCGGACCACCTACCAAGCCACCGGGGACGCCGGCTTATGGACCCCATCGAATCGTGCGAAGTTAACAACATCAATTCGTAGAGTAGCAAGCACCAGATTTATATTGTGGAAGTTTTCGTTTGTGGAACCCGAGATTTTTATTTCCGCTCGGATCCGGACACGTAAGGGACCGTTTTGGATCTTGGTGTTGTGTAAATAATATATTTTTGGGGTGGTGTTGTTGATATCCACACGGTCCTCGTATGTTTGGAAGGTACTGAGGTTTGCTGCGGCAGGTATTGAGGTTGCGCTTTTGAGCCTCAGACATGTAGATCATCGACTCGTACTCTATGATCTGAATCTTTCGGGGAAGATGGATTCCTTGATCTGTGTGGTCTACCAGTAGCTCTTCTTGGCCGGGCGGAAGCCGTATGCAGCCTAAATTTAGGTATACAGCAGGGCATGTTTCCTGCGTTGGGTGCTTTGCTCTTTGGAGCCGGGACGTTCGTTGTCCGCGGACGAAGCTGCGGTACGTCCCCAATATATTTCGATCCGACTTGTTTTTTTCAAAAAAAAAAACGCCTTTTTGTCTCGTACTGAATGTGTGCCTGGCTTTAACCCAATGGACGCTCTAGCTGCAATCAAAGTCCGGTCGTCGTTTAAGGCTACTACTACTACTGCTGCTGCTACTACTATTACTACTAGAGTATTACATACTACTACTACTACCACTACTACTAATACCACCACTACTACACTACTACATACTATTACGGGGGACCATAGTAAATAGGACCAAATATTGTTGGTAATAATAGGGAAATATATAGTTTTTGTGTGCACCGTAGGTCCTATTTAATATGGTCCCCTGTAATGCATGCTAATACTACTACTACTACTGCTACTACTACTACTACTACTACTACTACTACTACTACTACTACTACTACTACTACTACTACTACTACTACTACTACTACTACTACTACTACTACTACTACTACTACTACTACTACTGCTACTACTACTACTACTACTACTACTACTACTACTACTACTACCACTACTACTAGTACTAGTAGTATTGATAGTAACTAGTGCTGCCACTGCCCCCCCCCTGCGATAAAAGGTGCTTCGGGATCACGGGCAGGGGTTGGTGCAGGAGCTGGTGAATATCTGTGTGGGGAAGCTGCCATCGTACTCCATCGACGGAGACAGAGGCTCGGTTTCGGGACTGCTATGGAAGATCAAGACCCTGTGCTCCGCTTGGCTGCAGGTATTGTTTAGTATTCGTATTCATAGCAAAACAGCCTTTGTATTTATGGAGAGACTGGTACAGACCTAAATGATACCGTACCCACCGCCTGTTCGATTGCGTCTCCCCCTCGTGTTTTGTTTTTGTTTGTTTTTGTTCGCTTTTTAGCGTCGTCGTTTTTTTTCTTTGCATTTTTGTACTTTTTACTCATAGTTCGTGTTTTTTTTCGCTTCATGTGGCTTCATGTGTTTTCGTTCGTATTTTTTTTGCCTTGATTATCCTCTTGAATTGGTAGTTTTTTTTTCTTTTTTCATTTTTTTCCCGCCGTTGTTTTCTTCAATTTGCTTCTTGGTTAATATTTTGCTTGAACGTTTTACTCTTTTTTTCAAAAAGTTTCTTTTTTCCGGCTTCAATGTTTGCTCCCATTTTTTCTTCTCTTTTCTTTTCTTTTTCTTCCGAATTTCCTTCTCTTGTTTTTTTTTTGTACGTGACTGCCGTTGCCATTGTCTGTTTTATAACGTTTGTCCAAAAAACAGGAGTGGTTGCTTCAGGCGCTGGCGGGTTTGGATGCCAAGGTGGCCGATAACATCCAGAAGCAGGAGTTCATGGAAGACTTGTTCACCGCCAAGCCTCTCGCCGGCCGGAGCTCCTTCGACGTCACGGTGTCCAAATTTGCCTCAGCGTGCTTCCAAAACCAGCGAAGTTGGAGTAGCCCTTAGACTTCGTACGTACCCCTTTCTTTCTTGTACTGCAAAAATATCCCACTCTAATTCCAAGTGATTTGTCTCCAAAAACGTGATTCGAAGGCGGTATCGGGGTGGGGTTTTGGGGAGAGGGGGGGAGGGAGGGCGTACTCATTTGTTGCTTGCCTTAAGTCAATTGACGGGGGGGGGGAGAGGGGGGGGGGAGGGGGGGGGGGGGGGGGGGGGGGGGGGGGCGGGGGTTAACACGAAAACATGACGTAGTCTATATACATTACTGGTACGTAGTCGCTAGAAGGCTGGTTTGTTGTTCGCAATATACTCGTAGGGCAATGAATGGCGGGAGGCACTAATGTGTCTGATTTTGTTTGTTTTTTTGTGCGTCGGAGTGTACCGCTGCTCCTTGGCGCGTCCGTCTCTTTTGAGAACCCATCACCGAAGCGAAAGGTGCTCAATAAAAGCCAGCAGTTTAGACTATAGAGGAGCGCTCGCTTTTGGGCTAATCGCGGGTGTTGGCATGATGGACCGTGTGGACCGTCCTTGGCGCAGTCGGTGTGTAGCGACGTCGTGTTCCGAAGCACTTGGGGGGCGCCACTGCATCGGAAGGGAAAAGGGGGGAGGGGGTTGAACATTGGCCGGTTTTTTTTTCCACCCACGGGGCAAGTCGATTGCGGAAATCGTCGAGCTAACTGACTCCGCAATGGGTGCTGTCGTCCTCTTTGGCGTTTCTATTTGGGGAGGGCGTTTATGGGGCGGGAGGAGGGGGGGGGGGGGGGGGGGGGGGGGGGGGGGGGGGTGGGGGGGGGGGGGGGGGGGGGGGGGGGGGGGGGGGGGGGGGGGGGGGGGGGGGAGGGGGGGGGGGGGGGGGGGGGGGGGGGGGGGGGGGGGGGGGGGGGGGGGGGGGGGGGGGGATAGGCATGCACGCGTTTTTTTTGTTCCTGCCTGCTAACGGTGGTCCAGCGGTGAGAGAAAAAAACATTTTCGACTCATTCAGAGCGGTATTAAACCTGGTGCCTGGTATAGTTGCTTGAAGTTCGCTTCGAGCTCGTTTTTTTTTTTTTTTTTTTTTGGTGTATGCTGTTCGGAGACGGGCACGGTTTTCAGAGTGGTGGTACAAATCGCGTCCCTGTTGTAGGTTTTGCTAACTTGTACAAACAGGCAAGCGGTGCTTTGGTTTATTTTTTTTTATTATTGTTGCTGTCTGTTCGTTCGTGCAGAGACGTCCGGTTGGTTCGTCTGTCGGTCACCGGACACATGTTCCACTATTTTTGGTCCCATTCTCGCGTACTTACACATACGTGTACGAGAATGTAAAACGGTTGTTAAAAATACCACCATGTTTTCGATCGCGCGCTGCGCACTGTCTTGCGTGCTGCGTGCTGCGTGCTCCGTGAGCGCCCCCTCCCCCCGCGCCCCTTTCGTGAGGCTCGTCCTCCCCCCCCCCCCCCCCCCCCGCCCCCCCCCCCCCCCCCCCCCCCCCCCCCCCCCCCCCGACGTCGTTCCCGGCATGTTTTTGTTTGGTGTCTTGGTGCTGGCCTCTTTCACGCTTCGCCTGCCCCGGGAGAGTATGCTCTCTCTCGCTCGTTTCCTTTTTATTGCGTACGTACTCCGGCAAATGCTTCTTTTTTTTTTGTTGTGGGTCGGCGGTCCACGCGATATGTGCGGTTCCGGCCTGCTGTCAGTAGGTGGGTGAGCGAGTGCTCTATGTAGGTTCAGCGGCGCTTGCGGGGGTTGGCCGGTGGATCCTGGTACGGGCGTTCACACGAGGGTTGATAACTGAGAAGCTTTTTTTATTCTCTCTCTTTTTTGACTCCCAAGGCTTGGCTTGCTTTATTTTCTGGTTGGAAAGTGTGTGTGCGTTTTTTTTTTGTGTGTCGATCGACTCATCATCGCCCCCACCGTCTTCGCTTAATCTTCGCCCTCAAGTCTTTTTTTTTTTTTGCTTCGTTTGGGTTCATTTTTTTTTGCCTTACACGGAGTGGGCAAAAAACACACTTGACTAATAAAGCGGGGTGCGTACAGGCTTTGGTTATACTGGTCGTGTACAACCAGACAGGTTTTTTTTTTTCATGTCGACGGAAAACGACGGCACGTTGTCTTTGCCCTTTTTGTTTTTTGTTTCGCGCAATGTTGCGCGGTGAGCTTTTGTTTCGGTAGTTTCGTAGGTGGCTTCGGAGAAGAACTGGCGAATCGAAGCGTTGGCCTGTTATCACCGCCAAAATTACCCCACACAAGTTCCAAGTAGTTTTTATCCGAAAACCTGGGTGCAAGAGCCGCACTGTCGAAAACAAGTATTTGAGTCTAATTTCAAGTAATTTGTCCCCAAAACGCGAGTCCTGAAGGGGTTAAAAACAGAATCGGCCAAAACCAGCAACTTTAGCCCACTTTCTGTGTGGATACAAGGTTTTTTTTTGTTGCGCATGGGGTTCCCGTCACAACTGCTGTGTTGCAGCTGTTCCGTTTAAGGTGTACCTATATGGTAGGGTCCTCTATATATATCGGAAAATGTACTACAGCGGTTAAATGTTGCATAACAAACGCTGCCACGTTTTCTGTGGAATTTAGCGTGCTAAAGTCTAAAAACCCGATTCCACTACACATTTCTCCACTTAAACGTGACTTGTCATCTCCGACTACGTCGGGGACCCCGATGATATTCCGAGTGTCCGAATTCCCAGCCGATTATATTTCGGTACGCATTGGAGTCAGTTTGCAACGATTGCATTGCGCCCGCGGTTACCTGGCACACCCCCCACCCCACGCGCCTGGTCCTTGTGACCTCTTGGCGATCCGGCAGCGAGATGCTTACAGCAGTACAGTATACTCTACCGTACAGACAACGACCCAAAGAGGAGGACGCATTGCACCGAGCGGTACGAGTGCTCGCTCCAAGCTGGTGGCTGCTTCAACACGTATTAATACATACAGCAGTATACGAATAGTAGTGGTCCCTCAAGAGGCAATTCCGGCATCAGCCAGCCAGATGAACAGGCACTACTCCGGATTGGGGAATGTGTAGGTTTTAGAATGGGACGGGAGTGAAAACTGTGCCAGCCGAAAATACCGGCACTATGTACTGCGGCAACCGGCACTACGGCAGTGACGAACCACTACAATGTAGCGCGCGACGACGTGTGGCTTGTTCCATGGTTGCATGAGTATACCAGCAAAATATGGTGGGATATTGCGCATACCACTTGTGCATGTACATCATCATCATCAGTCAGTAGATGTGTTCACGTTGACGCGATGTGCGGCGTGACGTTTGTTTCGTTTCATTTTTTGAAACCGTCACGCTTTCGTGTCGGTGTATCTATGGGCAAGACGAAACAAGACCCTGCTATTTTTGAAGAGTCAAGATTTTAGAGCTACAAGTATGTCTGGCTCTAGTTTACGCCGCATGACCCTCAACGGCAGTATTTCGACACCATAGCCGTGTTCTTGTATGAAGCATCGGCGCCGTTTGTATGCCGCAATTTTAAGCAGATGTTTCTCTGAGCTGTCTGTCCGCGATGGATACATAGCACGTCGTGCTGCTGCCAACTCCTGAAAACTGACAGCAGCAGAAGCAGCAACTTCTGTGCATACGATGGGTCTGTCTCGGCCGAGAAGCGCTAGCAGCGTCAGAGGTCACCATGGAGCAGCAGCAGTAGCAGCAATAGCTGGTGGCGCTGCTCGTACGAGCACAGCCACCGACATATCTTTGCAAGCCTCCAAACCCCAACCCACGACTGTCCCAGCACCCTCCTCCGCATGCTCTCCCGGCCAACGCACGCCGCACGCTGGCAACGTTGGGGGTAGCAATAGAGTGGCTCCTTCTGATGACAGACGAAGAGGGGACACTGCCGGTGCAGGCGGTAGACGTGCCCCGACGGGCAAGAACGGGGTGCTGAACTGGTATCGTCTCCCGGCGAGCGGGGCCTGGGCGCCGTCGGCACGAGCGGTGAGTTCGGACTTTGTTTTTTTACGTACGTGGCTGGTACGGACGGACGCACCGTGACTGCATTCAACCTACTGCTGTACATATGCTCGCTACCAGGTATACGGTTTGTATGATTTGTATGAGGATCGACAAACAACCGTTTACGTATCTGATATGAATCGTATTCCATCACAACTTACTTCTACGAAAGTTGGTGCGAGGTCTAGACTGCACGCTGAGCGAATGGTGGCTAGCTAGTTTGTGCTCGCGTGTATGAATATATGTAAGAAACATTTTATTCCGGGGGGGGGACCATACGTACTAGTAAATAGGACCTACGGTACACACAAAAACCTTTATATTTCCCTATTTTTCTAACAATAGTTGGTCCTATTTACTATGGTCCCCCGTGAATAGTAGTCGTCTTAGACTGTACCTACTACGCAGACGTCTGGCTGAGGCTCACCTGCGATATGATGCAAGGGTCAGCATGACGGATCTGAGGAGATTCCAACTTGAGATAATGCCGATGATTATACGTACGATCATGCGCGCATGTATCATCATACGAGTGAGTAAGTACACCAGGCACGACGAGTGCTGTACGTGTTCTCGCGAGTACACCGTTTCTGAAAACGTCTGGTGCTCCGCCTTGAATCGCGGTTTTTGAGGTGTTGGCAAACCCGCGCTCGTTTAGCCCGTGGACCACGGGCACAGTCCCGTATGGGAATGTCTCGATATAGACGGCGCGAAATAGCGATCGCAGGAAGGATGCAAAGGCCAGGGGGTTTGCACAGTTGTGTGCCCGTTGGGGCGAACCTTTAGAGTGCCGCAGCGTAACTCTCATACCAGCCCATTTGAAGCATAAAAAAGAGTACAGATGCTTTCTGAAAAATAGTCTCGCACGTGTACCAGCCTTTTCGTATGTGCCCACAACTTCTTGCGTACGATGTACCGGCACAGCTTCACAGTAAGAGTACTTTGGTACCACTAAGAAAATCCGACTTCGCACTACTGTACCTCTACGTACTTTACGGAGTCGGCAAGCTTGTCGGTCAACTTCAACCCCCTAAAGTCCTGCGTGCGTATACTGTAGCTGATAGTTGATAGCTGATCAGTCCTTGCGATCACCTGGTCCGTCTCTCTCGCGAGGTGAAAACACGATACACGTAAAACTCGTACTAATCTGTTCCGCCTCCAACTCTGCGACTCCGCGCGACGACACAGGGGCACACGGCAGTGACCGTAGGAGCAGAGCTGTTCGTGTTTGGCGGCATTGTTAACGGGAAGCGGGTCAACGAGGTGAGCACCCCAAGATTCTCAACCATGGTCAGGGAGACGGGGAACTATTCAACGCATGCACTGCTGTAGGCCGAACTGCTGAGGCTACTATAATATGTAAGAGCCAACACTCGTGCTATAAGCTACGCGGAGTATCATGTTATGCACGGATCGTTCGTGTTTCCTAGGCTATACTCCGTACACATGGAACACCTAAACGGTCCTTATATGTTCCGAAGAAAGCGGTACTACACCACTGCAGGTGTAGACCATCAACCCTGCACAGGTTGAGCAACCCTCAGAAGGTCTACAGCAGCACTACACATTATGCCGGGCCATAGTAATCAGAGCCCACGATTCCCATAGTGTGTATAATACCTGGTATTTTTAATTCCGATGGCAGCTGTACCATCCTACTCGCACACAAGCCAATCTAACCCCCCTCCTCCCTCTTTATCTTCGCTCCGCAACCCCCCCGCCCCCGCTTGCATCAAAAAAACGCACCCCCCCCCCCCCCCCCCCCCCCCCCCCCCCCCCCCCCCCGCTTTCATCTCTCGCTCGCTGTCACCCCCCCCCCCCCCCCCCCTTCTCCCCCCCCTCCTCCCCCCTGCAATCACCACCGCCGAAAAAAACTGTATCGTACATATCTGACTTCAAAGCTTGCAAGCTTTGATCTCAGCACTCGGGTGTGGAGTCGCCTTCCGCCCCGTCCAGCACCAGCACCAGCACCACCAGCGGCGGAGGCGGCGGCAGCAGTAGTAGTAGCAGCAGCAGCCTTGATCACAGAAGGAGCTACGCCCGCCCCTAACCCGCGTGCCTTCCACGCCTCCTGGGCGTACGGCACCGATGTTTACGTTCACGGTGGGGAGGGGCCGAGTGATGCAACATCCTCTGGTGGAACATGCTTGGAGTTGGACGATGTTTTAGGAGGCATTAGTCGTGACCCGTTTGCCGAGGAGGATGGGGGCGCACCGCTGGAAAAGGGGAGGGTGGTGGTGGTGCCTCCCGGGGCGAGCGGTGTAGTGCCGTCTGCCCATGGGAGTGTTGGTCGTGGTGTTGGTGTTGGTGGTGGTGGTGGGTGGTGGTGGTGGTGGTGGTGGTGTTTTCAGGGCACAGCAGCAGCAGCAGCGTCGACGGAGAGGGGAAAACCCAGGACGAGAAACTGTCGCGAAAAAGCCTGGGTCGGCGGCGGCGGCGGCGGTTGTGGCGGTGCTGGAGGATTTGTGGAAGCTGGACACCAACACGCTGCGGTGGGAAAGGGTGAGGGCAACACTTGTCGGGGGAGCGGGGGAGCGAGGGGGTCCGATGCGTACGTGGTGCAGCCGACATGACCTTAGCCGGCGTGCCCAGAGAAACAAGCAGGCATTCGAAATTCACGTGATGGCCGTATAATCCGTACTCCTGCAGCGACGGGCTGACAGAATAGAATGGTCTGGGTCATAGACAGGCTTGGCTGGCGGGAGTGACGCAACAGAGTGTCTGTTTTTATTTTACTATGTATGGTTTTGTTTTGTTTTGTTTTTCCAACAGGTTTTGCGTCCTATTGTCGCTCTATCATTCCGCCCTTGAAATTGGATTGTTATTTTTAATCATTTTTTTAGAAAAAAGGAGGAGCTCTGGCTACGTAAGGATTTTATGCTTTCGTTCGCGCGTTTTTTATTACCCTAGCGTCAACTTCAACGATCAAAGTCTCGACTCACTGGCGTTCACCTTCTTCTCCCCCGGCGGCGACACCCATTCTTTACACCACTCTACTATACACCTTTCCGCCACTCTACCATGCGCCCTCCAACCGCTCTGCCATTGACACCTTCCATCCACCACCGTACCTTCCACCCCTTCCATCACGCCACCATATAATTTTCATCCTCCACTTGACCAGACACCCCTTCCACCACTTTATCATACACCCCTTCCACCACTTTGCCATACACTCCTTCCACCACTTTACCACACACCCTTCCACCACTTTATCATACACCCCTTCCACCACTTTACCATACACTCCTTCCAGCACTCACTTTACTATATCTCCCTTCCAGAACTTTACCGTACATCCCTTCCAGAACTTTACCATACACCCCTTCCACCACTTTACCATACACTCCTTCCAGGACTTTACCATATCCCCCTTCCAGAACTTTACCGTACACCCCTTCCACCAACTCACCATACCTGCCTGCCACCGCTCTACCACACACCCTTTCCACCAAACACTCTTACCATAGATCCCTTCCGTCCACCACTATACCACGCACACCCCTCCCACCTCTTCACCATTCCATCCCACACGCAGGTGTCCTCCCGACTCTCTCCGTTGGGACGCAAAGGCCACACTGCTTCGATCGCCTGCATTCGAGACCAGACTCGAGTCCTCCTGTTCGGCGGCGCCCCTGCAGGCCGAAGGGGTCTGAGCAACGCCCTCTATTCCGTCGACCTCGCCAAGCTGGGCGTCGGCGAGGGCACGTGGGAGCGCCACCAGCCGGCAGGTACGGCGCCCCCCCCGAGGCAGGGGCACAGCTTGACGGCGGTGGCGGGGGGGACGCGGCTAGTGCTCTTCGGAGGCATCGCCGAGGGAGGGGACATCCTCGGTGATGTTCAGGTGCGCACCACTCACTCACTCACTCACTTACTGAGGCACTCACTCACTCACTTACCGACGCACTCACTCACTCACTTGCTGACGTACTCACTCACTCACTTACTGACGCACTCACTCACTCACTCACTCAGTCGCTGGGGACTTCTTAGGGGTAGGGGGGGGGAGGGGGGTGGGGCCGGCTCGGGGGCGCGGGTGGGGGGTACTCTTTTTTTCGTTTCTTGCCGTGTAGTCGTATTGCCATAGAACCTCGCATTCAGTAAGACGGAGCACCGTTCCTACTCCTGACAGAGACACCTCCAATTTTTGAGGCACTCACTCGGTACGTTTTTTTTTCGGCGGGGAGGAGAGGGGGTGTACTCACGTTCATGCTTGGTGGTAGTTCGTATGGCCATGGTTCTTCGCACCCCTACAGTAGTGTCGGGACGGAGCACGCCGGGTTTCCATCGACCGTCAGGCAGGCACTAATAGCTTGACGGGTGAGGGATGAAATCAGATGGGGAAAAAAAAAACAGAGGTGGCGTCGATGCAAGCGCCAAGGGTTGTCGGGACGCGTTTTACGAGAGAGGTTTTCGATAGAAGTATACCGTTTTTTGGATGAAACACGTTTCTGCCTGACGGGGGGATTTCCTGCACTGAGCAACTACCCAATTTTTACCGTACAATCCGAGTCATTCGTACGACAGGCGGAGATTACCGCCAAGAGCAGTTGAGTTTGCAGAGGAGTGCGATCGTTTTTTTTTTTTTTTTATCCGCGCTCGACTTTTGCTGAAAACGGAAAGGTTTTCCAATACCGATTCAGGGCGTTTTCGGATCAAAAATACTCGGTCGAGGAGAGCGCATTCCGAAAATGTATTGCTCGGCTATATTAGTACCCTTTGGTTAAGATAAAGGTCGGGACACTTTGTATCCCTGGACAGGTTTTGCCTATTTCGCCGGTACTCGTTGGTACTCACGTGTGTTGTTCGCTTAGATACAGAAGAAGAGCAGCTTTATTCCCTTCGCACACGGGGAGACTGAGAGCAAGGCTCGTGCCTCGCTGGGAAAACCCCTGGTTTTCTATCTAAGATACGCCTCCCAAGTACCACAAAAACAATACGTAAAAACCCAGGTAATTACCGAGCTGTGGGCCTCACTACCTTAACATTTTTTTAAAATACTGTTGTCGCCGACAAAACGGGCGCTGAAAACAGATCCAACCCCCCCCCCGCTTCTGCGCGAACTCGACGCTCTTTTCGATACAAGCGTCCATTTTTTCGAACCAAGGTTCTGGTTGTGAGGATGGGGTGCAAACCTCCTTGATTCACCCTTTTAGGACTGCCGTCCCGTTTCGGGGACAAAGTAGTCAAGTTCTAAGTAATTCGTCCCGAAAAAAAAGGGACTGCAGTCCAAAAGGATTAAGTGGGGAGCTTCAAATGAAATAGGTTCTATAACAATAAATACCAGGTGTTGCGGGGGGCCATAGTAAATAGGACCTACAGTACACACAAACCTATATATTTCCCTATTTTCACTAACAATATTTGGTCCTATTTACTATGGTCCCCCCGTATTATCAGGTTTTATTTGTATGTTACCAAATACTGTATGTAGAATATATTTTAACATATATTGTAGCAAGGTTCCCCTTCGGGATGTGGTTGGCTTGAGATCCTGGGGGTGTTGCGAGTTGAAAGGGAGAACAGAGGCGTTCGTATGTATTTGAGCCATGTGAGGTTCGCTGGTGCGTGCCGCTACTGCTGCTGCTGCTGCTGCTGCTGAAGCGCCGCTGCTGTATGCGCGGATGCTCTTGGATTTGAGAGGAAGTAGTGTGGGTTGGGATTTCCAGCTCGCTTCATTCAGGATGGCACGCCCAGATAAGCACACACACGCACACGCAGAAGCTTCGTTCGTTGCTGCTACGAAAGGAAGACCTTGAAGTGTGTCTACTACTGCTGTACCATGGACGCTACGACGTGAAAAGATGACGATTACTGCTATGTGTACACGCACACAGCATCAAGAGCAGATACAAAAAAAAATAGCTGAAGTTGTACCCCTCGGTTCCTACTCCTCCTGCTGTAGGATCTTAGGAACACACGCGCACACACGCAGCAGCACCGTTCGTGGCTGCCACAAAGGCAAAGAGCTTGAAGCTCGGCTGTTGTGCCGTGACTGCCTAGTCTTCGAGGCCTGCTGTGGGCTGTGGTACTTCAGGAACAGCAGCACAGCAGCGAGGTGAAATCAAGCAGAAAAAGAAGGAAGACAAAAAAAACAGCTTGGGGTTCCCATGGACCTCCTTGGCCAGATTTCGTGATTGCTTGCCAGATTTCGCGACTTTGAACGCCCAGAGCACGCGCCACGGAGCCCGGCCGGGACCCACACTTGCACCGTGGTGTACACGGGACTCCCCTGCGTGCCCCACGGCCGGGCACGGGAAAAAATATCCACGACCGGAGTACAAAAGTGAACGTATTCCGGACAAAAAATATATATATGTACATATATGGTAGTATATGTTGTATATATTAATAGTATATAGTAGTATATAGTATATAGTATATAGTATATAGTATATAGTATACAGCATGTAGTATATAGTATATAGTATACAGTATGTAGTATATAGTATATAGTATATATAGTATACAGTATGTAGTATATAGTATATAGTATACAGTATGTAGTATATAGTATATAATACCGTATACAGTATGTAGTATATAGTATATAGTATACAGTATGTAGTATGTAGTATATAATACCGTATACTATATATAGTATACAGTATGTAGTATATAGTATATAATACAACGGTATTATATTATAGTATACTATATACTATATAATACTATAGTATACTATATACTATATAATACTATATAGTTACTAACTATATAGTATAGGTAACTATATAGTATTATATAGTATATAGTATAGGTAACTATATAGTATTATATAGTATATAGTATACTATATACTATATATAGTATATATACTATATAGTATGTATACTATATAGTATACTATATAGTAAGTATATATACTATATAGTACTATATAGTATATACTTACTATATAGTATACATAACTATATAGTATAACTATACTATAGTATACTATATAGTATATAGTATAGTTATACTATAGTTAGTTAAGTTATAGTATATAGTATAGTTATACTATATAGTATAACTATACTATATACTATATATGTATATATATACTATATAGTATGTATACTATATAGTAAGTATATATAGTATGTATACAGTATACTATATAGTATACTATATAGTATATACTTACTATATAGTATCATATATAGTATACTATATAGTATATACTTACTATATAGTATCATATATAGTATCATATATAGTATACTATATACTATATAGTAAGTATATACTATATAATAGTAAGTATAGTATGTATACTATATAGTATACTATATAGTATATACTTACTATATAGTATCATATATAGTATACTATATAGTATATACTTAATATTACTATACTATATAGTATATACAAGGTTCCCCTCCGGGAGGTGCCGTATTAATAGGGGAGTGGCGCAAGAGCGAAATAATTATACTCGTATGAAACCTTGCACACTTTTTTAGAAGTAGCACCTGCACCCGCCCATCATTTTAACGTGAAGAACACACACAGCATATTTTCAGGACAGACTATATTATACTGCTGATCGCGGAATTAGTGTGGGATCATTAATTACTACAATAATAATATATAATAGGGTATATCGGTAAGTTGAGGTATATTGATCCAGCTGACTCGCGGCGATTAATTCGTAAGTACATAAACGTTGCGCGAGGTCGAGGTTGCGCCATAATACTTCGTGACCGGCTGAGTAATAAAAGGTGCAGCACATACATACATACACACATACATACTGGTACTACAATATATATATGTTCCCCCAAAATAAATGTTTCTTGGTGCTCAGGGTATAATATCAAGGGTTCACATTTAAATGCTCGAGAACAAATCGTAGTCCCAGTACTGAGAGTATTGGAATGCAGGCGGCAAAACTATACTGCGAGTACTGAGAAGGCCCAAATACTGAGAGTAATGAGAGTGTGAGCAGTACCGAACCCCGAGAATACAGGTTGCTTAAAGTATGTACCCGCAGTAGTATCGAAACACGACATAATAAATACTTGGGGTAAAGGCAATATGTGCGCACAGTATACAGAACCTCGAGATACTGAGAGCATTCGCAGTCATGCATAATATTATATCGAAATACTGGCAGACTGCTTTGAGTGCTCAGGTTGTCTCCAGCGAAAGTAGTAAGTATACTGGGCATATATTGAGGGTATTTCATTACTGCGAGTACTGAGTCTCGCAGAAGAAGCAGCAGTACGAACACTACCAATGGACGAAATACTGCTATAAACTAGTACTTACTGGTATACTTGTAGTACCCGCGGTACATAACCCCGAGATACTTGAAGCACCACAGGCGGTATCCATGCCAGCAGCAGTAGCGAACCCCGCATTAGTGCGAGCCCGAAGAAAGTATACGCAGTAGTATCTACAGAACCTCAAAATACTGCGAGTACTCGCAGTATCTCGAGTACAAAAACCCCGAAATACTGCGAGTGTACGAAGTACCTACGGTAATAGCAGCAGTATTTTCTCGAACATACTTTGCTTTACTCCCAAGTATTCGGAGTAGCTGTGAAATGTTGAGGTATGAACGCACGCCACACGCAAGCGCGCCGCCCAAACTCTTTAATTTGGGCTAAAACACACAAGTAACATGTATGTACTCTATCATATTACGAGTATACGTTCAGAAAAGCAAGGTGTGGAAGAATGTATTATTATTACTGTAGTACTCTGTTGTAGTTCTGGTACAAAAATAGTCAAAAGGATGGTGCGAGTCGAACCTCGGAAACGAAAATGTTATCCAGCAAGTGCAGTTTAAACCTATACGCTAGAACAGCGCTCGTACAACTGGCATGTCGTGTTTTTTACGCAATCTAAAACACTTTGCACGATCTCCTACAGCAGTAGAGTAGCTTGTACAGGTACGACTGCATATTCAGCAGTACTGCTGTAAAATGCAACGCGAGGAACGTACGTGTACTGATCCCCTTTCAGCTGGCTCTAGGATCTATCGATCAGCAATGTAGGGCACAGGCTGCTGCTGGGCAGCAGGGTTGGTTGTGGTGCTGTAGGAAGCTGGAGGTAAGCACGCTCTGTGCACTGCTGTGGGTATTGTTCTCTAGGCGGTGGTCCGTGCTCCGTGCAACAACCCAAAAAAAATGTATTTATGGGATATTTTTATGCGTCATCCTGGGTACATACGGATAAAAAAAATATATGGCAGACGATGGAATGCGGACGACAGGCTCCGACAGACACAACCAACCACAGCAACACTGCGCATATGGGCGTGTCGAACACGCACGGCGTGTGGGCGGTAGCGTTAGAACGATGGGATCTGTGCATGTTGTCTGTTGTGTTCCTGGTATATGCCTGAGCTGTGTGTGCTCACAGCTCTCATGAGAGCCGGGGGGAGAAAACAGAGAGCATGACAATGTACCGATATACGTACGTACAAAATAAGGCCTCTTTACCGAAACCAGGGAAATCGTCTTATCCACTCCCGCCGGAAAAAAAACTCTAAGCGCTTGCCACGCGCTTCAGAGTGCACGGATCGCGCCGAGACCTAGACCAATGTGTCCGGCAGGGCTTCCCGTGTCCGTGTACTTACTGTTTTGCCTAAAAGTGCTCGTGCGAAGAGAAAAGTTGGCAAAAGTACGAAAATTTGACAAATATACGTATACATATATAAGGTGCTACCTAACCCTGCCGTAGCACACGTATTGGGTCGGTGGGCATGCCCGTGTTTAGGGGGTGGGGGGATGGGGGGTGGGGGGGGCGGATGGAGGAATCACCTGATATACCGCGAAGGCATGCAAGCATGCACACGGGACATTGTTTTTTCTACTGCCCCCCCCTCCCTGTCCCACTCCTGCCCCCCCCCCCCCCCCATATATTATATATATTATATATATTATGTATGGGTTGGGTTGGTGCCGGTTGGCAAGGACACTGTAAAACATGCCGCTCACTTTGTGGGCTAGACAACCAGGGTACCATCCGTTTTTTCTTTGACGGTCGGTCACAGCTGGCGATCGAGTTAGATCGTTTGTGCGGGGTGGGGAACCTTCGATCCGCACAAGGGGAATGGTTGTATCACGTGGTGTTTATGGTAAGGCACCCATGAGGCAGTTGCGCTGTACTCCCATTGCTGCCTCTGGAAGTTGCCACATCGCAAAATGAATTAACCCATTGAAGCTGTCGCCCGCCTCGCAAGCGGTTCCTAGTAGGATGCTGCAGATCAGCCTTCAGGCGACTCGCCGAAAACCTCACGGCGCTGCACACTTGGTGCAAACAATGTCTGCCTGGTCGGTCAGAACCCGACGTGCTCCGTCCCGGCATTTTAGGGATGCGGGAGTCTATGGTCATACGACATCGACCATGCATGATATCGAGTACACCATCCTCCCCCCCCGCGCCGTTATGCTTGTGTACACGTCTCTGTCTTGCACCCTCCCCCCCCGGCCAAGAAAATCCGCCTCTAAAGCGGTTCTTAGTAGGATGCAGCTCACCTTTCATGTAAGTCGCCCACTACCTCACGGCGCTCCGCGCTTGGTGCAAGCATTGTCTGCCTGGTCAGAGAAAACACGACGTGCTCCGTCCCGGCATTGTAGGGATGCGAGGGTCTATGGTCATACGACTACGTCCATTTATGATAATGAGTACACCCCCCCCCCCCCCCCCCTGTATGCTTGCGGGCACACGTCTCTCTGCCTCGTGCGGCACCGCGATCCACAGATTCTTGAGACGGACGGCGGTTGTCTCTCCTGGGCGTCGATACAGGCTCCGGTAGGTGCCATTCCGGCGCCTCGGCACGGGCACTCGGCGTGCGAGTTTTCCAACGGGGAGAAGGGCTCTATGGCAGGGTCGTCTACTACTCCTATTAACGAAGGGGGCGTTTTGGTGTTCGGGGGAGAGGGGAGGGAGAACAGCGGCCCAGAGGTTCGGCCCACTGACTCGCACGAGGCGTTCCTCTTCGACCCGCAGGCGAGAGCTGATTGGGTGGTGTAAAGCACGTCACGTCCTTTTTACGTTATTGTTGTTGTTGTTGTTGTTGTTGCCCCCCGGTGGTTTTTATAATTACGTTCTTCGTGTTTTTCTTTCTTCTTTTTTTCCTTTTTTTTTTCTCGAGTGCATTCACAATACCATGGATATGTTCCTGGTGTTGATTCGGTTGCAAGTGATACGGGGTGGTTTACCACAGCTCATTGGTACCGCTCCCCTTCGCCGACTGGTGTGATACTACCGTGCGCGCTACTTCGCACTTGTTCGTTTTCTCCCATCGAGATGCATTTTTTTTACAGCCTGTTTTGTGACCACAGGTAGGATTTTCAGGGAAGTGAGCCAATGTGAGAACATCATCATCATTTTTGAGCATAGGGGGGGGGGGATGTGTGTGTGTGTTTTTGAGTACCTTTTGGGTTCTGACTAATATTACGGGGGACCATAGTAAATAGGACCTACGGTACACACAAAAATCGTATTTATTCACCTATTTTTACTTTTACGGGGGGTCCATAGTTAATGGGCCCAAAATTTGCTAGTAAAAATACGTAAATATATAGTTTTTTATGTATACCATAGGTCCTATTAACTATGAACCCCCGTGATAACAATAATTGGTCATATTTGCTATGACCCCCCGTAACAATATGGTACGCCCCTCGCCCAGTGGTGGTTGACCTCGAACGCTACGAACAGCTGTTGCGTTGGCCCTGGAGTTCGAATCCCCGCCTTGTGATTGAGGTTGTGAAAATGTCCGAAAAACGAAAACAAACAAAGGAAAATCAACTGCGGAGAGCGCCTCGTAAGCGTGTGGGTGGGCGCGATTCGACGCGAGCCGACGAGGGAAGAAAGGGCTGAAGGAGTCTTCTCGCGATAAAGAAAGCAAGGCGCGTACGTGTGTACCATAGTGGGGGTGGGGAGCGCCTGCCTGCAGTAGGTGACCTCGGATCTGAGTTACGACTATTACGGGGGGCCATAGTAAATAGGACCTACGGTTCAGACAAAAACCTATACGTTTACCTATTAATAGCTTTGCTATTACGGGGGGTCTATAGTTAACAGGACCTACGGCATACATAAAATCCTATATATTTTAGGTATTTTTACTAACAATATTTGGTCCTGTTAACTATGGACCCCCGTAATAACAATATTTGGTCCTCTTTTACTACAGTATGGTCCCCCGTAATAGAGAGGAGGGAAGAGAAGGGCGATAACAACAGATCGGATATGGAAAAAAAAGGCAATGGTCGCGCGGAGGCAGACGTTAGCGTGTTTTTTGGCGTGTGTCGTGTGCTTCTATGCATGTATTCAAAGGTGTAGCACTTGTTCCGCACGTGTTTTGTGGCATGGATCAATCGCGTAACGGTTTTCCGTAGGTAGTGGATTTTCATTGGGTACGAGATTGTAGCGCCAACGGCGCTCGTGTACGTACCCACCCTTGGACGTTGGGGATTGATTGACACCAAGTAGATTCATCTATGAGTCAGGCACTACTACTGCCGTGCTACAGTTTCAGCACATGAGCTCCGCCAATCACGTTTGCGTCGCTGTCCCTGCCCCCGCTCCCGCCCTCGCCCCCCCCCCCGCCCCTTGCCTTTTCGGAAAATTCAATGAAAAACAATGGAAAATGCGGGTCTATTCCAGCGGCAAAGCCGTGGTGGAATCAAAAACAACAAACTAAGTAACGCGCTGTTGTGTTGTATACAACGCATTCTATAAATGCAATACAAATGACCATACAAACGCCACAATTGTAATTGCGATGTAATTATATATATATTTTTTAATGCAGGCGTTTCGGTGGCAGGCCGTGGAAACAGGGCACGCTTTTCCAATCGGCCGGCACGGCCACTCCATGGCCCTCGTCGCGGGATGGACCCCGCCCTCCTTCCATCCGGACGGAACCCTAACCGCGGCAGAGCTATCACCGCTACCGACAACCCCACCGCCGAAGAAAACAACAGCGCCCGACCTCCATCACCCGGACCTCAGCAAGAAGGACAATAACAACAACATATTCCACCACATCAACAGCAACACCCTTCCATCGTCATCAAGAGCGCGGGCGTCTACCCCTACCCCGATTATCATAACTACTGGTAGGTCACCGGCGGTGCAACCATCAGAAGCGGCCACCTTCCAGTGGGGGGACAGCGGGAACGTGCCCCCGTGTGCGCTGGTGTTCGGGGGCCTTAACTCCATGTACGTGAACCCCGAGGTCTGGCTGCTACCGCTGAGGTGGCGCGAGAAGACGGTACAGTTTTCCCCTCCCCCCACGGATCCCTCCCGGGGGGGGGGGGGGGGACGCGCATACTATAATAATGGAAGTGGGGGGGGAGGGGCACCGCTGTCGACGAGGGGGGGGCTTGGGTTTGCGTCCTCTGCGAGGTTGAAGGGGAAGGTGGGTGTGGCGGTGGCGGCGGCGCGAGGGACTGTCGCGGCTGCTAACGCGGCTGCTGCTGCTGCTGCTGCTGCTAACTCTGCTACTACTGCTACTGCCGCAAACGCGGCTGCTGCCACTGCCGCAGCAGCAGCACCTGGTAGACATACAAACGGTGGGGGGACTGCAGCGTTTGAAACCGGCGTCGGAGGCGCGGGTGGGCGGCACGAGGGGGGTGCAAAACATCGACGTTCAAGTCTTCCAGCCGGTGCCGTCATTTGTGGTGGCGGCGGCGGAGTGAGCGCGCTTGTGATCGACCCTCTTCTTCGACGCCAGCAGCATCCCGGCGGTGGTGCGGCGCTGGAAGGCGCAGTTTGGGAAACCAGCGCCTCCGAATTCGGGATGGGGGGGGAAAGGAATGGGGACCACGACGACGGTGTGGGGGCCTTGGAGTCGACCAGCGAGCTTGAGGTGACGGGGGGGGGGGAAAGGGGGGGGATGAGGGGTCGTGAGGCTTAAACTTTTGAGAACTTAGCTCGTGTTTCGTTTCGGGGGAAGAACTACTTTTAATTAGAGTGGAGTTGAGAACTTGACCGGCGTTTCGGGGCAAAACCCACTTGAAATTGGAACAGCATGTTGAGAAGTTGACTCACAAATCGAGATAATAACTACTTGAGATGAGAATGGAATACGTTTCACATTACTGAGATTGGGAAGGGGCTGTCTGGGACTGTGGGGGTTTGGTTGGCGAAGCGAAACATGGCTGAAAGGTGGGGGGGGGGGGGGGGGGATGTTGTCTTAAGACACCCCTTCCTGTCGGTACCAGGAGGGTGTGGGTGCATGGGCCTGCCGGACCGCCTCATGCTTATGCCTGCGGCCAGCACCAAGCGGCCCACCCGTTTTTTACATGCCCTATCTAACATAACCTTGTTTAAATTGAAGCCTAAAACAAGAAAAACGAATTGCTTCCAGTTGCAGCAGCACCTCGACGACACGCCGTGTGGTACATGCCTACCTCTGCGCGTGTTCCTACTGCCCGACGGGACAGGTGGAGCTGACTCGCCTGCGGAGGCTCACGTACGTTTCGGAGAAAAAGCTGTCGGCAGAGATTTCGGCCAGGATTCTTGTTGAGGCGACGTGAGTTAGCGGGATCAGGGGAGGGGAGGGGAGGAATTGGTGGGCATATTTGCGTTTTTGTTTGGGCGAGGATTGTTGGTGCGTGAGTTAACGGGGTCAGCGCAGGAGAGGAGGGGGGGGGGGGGCGTACTCATTTGTTGCTTGCCGTTGTCATTTGACCATTGACCACGCATCCCTTTCGAGGCGGAGCAGGGGAGGGGGAGGGGGGAAACCGCAATGGAGAGAACGGGGTCAGAGGGCGCGAGCAGCTAGGGTGGGGGTGGGGGGGTGTACTCGATAGGAGATATGTATTCGATCCCATGCATGGCCGTAGTCGTATGACCATAGACCCTCGCATCCCTACAATGCCGAGACGGAGCACGTCGGGTTTTCACCGACCAGGCACATACATTGTTTGCACCAAGCGCGAAGCGCCGTGAGGTATCCGGCGAGTCGCACGAGGGGTGAGCTACATCCTACTAGGACCCGCTTGTGAGGCGAACTTGCATATGGATGACAGCATCAATGAGTTAATTTACGGTGTAGCCACTCCCAGAGACAGCAATGGTTTGACTATGTACCTGCCTCTTGGGTGCCTTACTATAAGCACTACGTTGATACGATCATCCCCCTTGTGCGGAGTTCAGGTTCTTCACCTCGTCAAATGATCTAATTCGACCACCAGCTGTGACCGACCGCCAAAAACAAAACGGAAAAAAAGCGGTACCCTGGTTGTCTATATAGGCCAAGTATTACTAGTGAGCGGCATGTTTTATAGTGTAGCTGCCAACCGACGCCAACCCAACCCATATAATAGGTGTGGGGGGGGGGGAAACGCAACCACTTCCACGTTGCCATAATACATTTACTCTGTGGTACATCGAGTAACGTCACAATTATCACAAGTATCGAGGGCTTTTGCCACGTTGTGAGAAAAAAAAAACAGGTTTGAATTCAGTACGGAATAACAGCGTCTGCCGAGTCGTTACTAATAGTTGATCGACACAGGCCCAAGTCACGAATTACTTGATTTCTCCCACCCATACCCATAATTTGCAGCAAACGTATGGATATTCGGGTAAAATGAGAGGGTTTGCCCTCTCTAGAACACCTGTCCCACGTTTTTGGTGACAAAACTTGGAACAAATGGGGGGCTAAGTTTGGCGGTGTTAAACTCGAGTCCTCGCGGAGGAGACATTCCTGCTGTCGACCCAAGCCGAGAAAAATTACATCATGTGCCTCGCGCTCAAAACACGCCAAAAACCTTTTTTTTTTATCGTCTGAGGCGTTCTACGGTAGGGGTTCACCGTAATTTTTCTGGGGCTCCTCACTTGACCTTAAGGGGCTCCACACCTCACCCGAAAACTGACTTCAGCAAAAATTCAAATTGAGTCCCGATGAATAATCCCATGGCCCAAGTATACAGACATGCCATTTTTCGAAACAAGATGTGGCATTCCGACGTTTTTGGGTGAAAGAAGCCGTCATTCAGAAAACAAATCAGCAGGAAATGTGCTACCTGTATCGCAGAACGAGTCGTCTGCTGTTGTCGCACGCATATCGCTGATCACGAAGCAGTAGTGAGTGCTCTTCACGCAACCGAAAGTATCACTCCGGGCGAAAACAGGAGGACCGGCTGGTCTTCATATTAATGTCTGAGCGTTCCTTACATTTCCACTCAGAGTGGTATGATATGCGGTTCGACGAAATCCTCGATCTCACAACTGTTTTTTTTTCCCGTTTTGTTCAAACATATACTTATTGCGGGGGACAACTGTTTTTTTTTTTCGTTTTGTTCAAATGTATACTTATTTCGGGGGACCATAGTAAATAAGACCAAATATTGTTGGTAAAAATAGGTAAATGCATAGGTTCTTGGGTGTACCGTGGGTCCTATTTTACTATGGTCCCCCGTAATAGTAATGGCCGAAAAAAATGACCGTTTTGTTGGGATTTTCCCACTTCCGCTCTTGTCGTTTTTGGCTGTGATCCGCGCCCTGTCGGTACCATGCACACCGCGGGGTTGCAGCAACAAGGAGTTGCAGAGAGAGGTGGAGGGACTGCGCTCGTCGAAAGAGGCGGCGGAATCGCAGCTGCGCGAGGAGGCCAAGTGCGTCATACTCATCACCTAATATCGTATAGTATTATCATATCATATTATCGTATCGGTTTCCCAGTGTGTAGTATACATATATTTTTTTTTCCATGTTATCATAATCCCAGGGGTGTCGGGGCCAGTTGACTTGGAATTGGAAATCGGCGTATTTTTCCTGCGTAGTGCAGTGCAGCGCAGTTCAGTCGGTAAAATTGTTAGCGTTGCTGTCGGCATCGCGCTTGACGTGTCCTTTTATACGCACGTAAGAGGCAGCAAATTTTGGCCGATCTGTTTTGACTTCTCAGCTTGTACCTATATACCTGGTACCTGATACTATATATATATTAATCATACTACCAGGTTGTATATATGCCGACACAATACCATTTTGTTTATTTGTGCTATTTGCTATGCGTCCAAACCGTTGCACTTTCAATTGTCCTCAATGACTCAACCCGCGGTAGGGGTTGCACGTTTTTTTTGCCTTCTGAGGCAATATGTTCTGACCGGTTGAGCTCGTCAGGTGAGCAACTGTTAACGCCGATTATGCAGTTTTTTTTTCTGTTTTTGTTGTTTTAATCATCACTCTTACTTTCCGGTCTAACTCGTAGGAGGTTTTGCCCTCATCGACCTTCTGGACAAGCCGTGGTCACAGGTAGGTGTCGTCCCTTGTGTTTGTGCCTTCGTTTTTTTATCGCGCATAGATAGGGTTCAGCATTCCCACTGACTGCTCGTCGATTTTGTTTCATCGAATGTTGCTAACTCACGCTCTCGCGCTTTCCGCATATCAGTTTTGGTGCAAGAAAAAGTCCTTAACGAGTACCAGTGTGCACTCGGTGAGACTTGAACCCACGAAATTGATCTTAGTAGGCGCGCGGACCACCTACCAAGCCTCCGGGGATGCCGGCTCTATGCGTTTACTATAATATTTGTGTAGGATTCTTTGGCGAAAAATATCTTGGTCGGGTTCGCACAAACACATCTCTTCGAAGTCAGCGTGTCCCGGGTGAGGCATTGGACTAATAAAACAATAAGCCACCACCCCTATAAGGCATTGCTCCAGATCAATGTTTGTGTGACTTACTGATAGTATAGAGCTCCTCAGCCTAAGAAGATTTTGGGTGCTACATATCCCATACCCCTGATGTAGTATACGCACTACCTGGTACTACGCAGGGGTGCTTTACATTTAATTTCCGAGAACGTACCGCGGGGAGTGAGATAAGCTACCTGAATCTTTGATTCAAGTAACATCTGCCCGCCTGTTTCGGCAGCAGCGTTGACCTGCCTATCTTCCTTTTTTTTGAGAAGTGGGGTGATGTTTGACGGAACCTACAAAAACAACCCCTCAAAACACCGGACAAAAAAGTCGTAACACTCTCATAAAACCCCCTTCCCTCCCACAACCAATCGAAAGGCGGCGACAGCGCGAGTCGAGATCGTCGATGCTCTTTGCTGATCCCCAATTCCCCCCCTCCATTGCCTCGAACCAACGATAAAACCCATGACAATATCGACACACCGACCTCCTCCACCCCTGCCCCGCCCACGTCTAAAACATGTGTTGACGAAAATGTAAGGAGTGCTTAGTCTTGATTTTAATGCCTGTACAATCCCTAAATTTCCGCCCATATTGGTATACAGTATCGACCTTCTCGTGTATAAGAAACCTGAAATCAGATGTTAGGCTAACATCCTTCGTTTGCCGGGGGAGCACGGGGGGAGGTGGGGGGTAGGTGGATTTCTTACAATTTCCTATGTACTGATGTCGAGCGCACACATCGGCAGCGTACAAGCTCAATTGGTTTTGTTTTTTTTTCTTGGCTAGATTTCTCAAAGTCTGCACCTTGGTATTATTTACGGCGAGCGCTGATTTACTGCTGTAGAACTGTTCGGGGCCGACAGTCCAGGATTCTGCATGAGCCCATCCCGAAAGCCGTGTTTTCACGTAGGAACGGAACGAACTGCGCTAACACCGAAAAAACCCGTTTCGTACGATTCTGCTGGGACCACAGGCGTCAGTGGCGAGAGGGACAGAGGGCGAAGGCGCGGTGCGGCAGTTTGGAGCGGCTGCTGGCGGAGGCGTACGAGCTCATCAACATGGCCGAACTGCAGCACGTGAGACTAAAGCTAAGCGAGCTACTGGTAGCTCTAGATATGGTACCAGTAGCTCTAGATATGGCACCGGTAGCTCTAGATATGGCACCAGTGGTACCAGTACATGACAAGCGGGAGACGGCGACATTCTACCACGCAGACAAGCAAGCAAGTATACCCGCCCAGCTACATTGTGTACCGGAACTACTGTAAAGTACTGTAAAGCGCCGTCGGGCACGAAACACGACAGGGCGCTTTGTTCCGTTTCCAGACCAAACCCGCCCGAAAGAGCCAGCGAGAGCTCTAGGTCAATCCTCGCCTCAATCGATAGGGACTCGTTTTCCTCAGCCGACCCCGCCCGCCCAGAATCCCCCCCCCCCCCCCCACCATACGACCAAGGCCATTCATGATAATGCGTACACCCCCCCGTGAACCCATTGCTGTCTCAGGAATTGGCCACACCAAAAAATATACCAATTATGTGACGCTGTCATCCATACGCGAAAAAAATCCGCCTCAAAAACGGTTGTAAGTAAGTAGGATGCGGCTCACCCCTTCATGCAACTTGCCCAGCACCTCACGTTGCGCTTCGTGCGTGGTGCAAGCAACGTCTGTCTGGTCGGTGAAAACCCCACGTGCTCCGTCCCAAGCATTGTAGCAATGCGAGGGTCGATGGTCATACGACTACGGCCATGTGCATGACATGAGTACATCCCCCCCTAAAATCTGCCTGATGGGTGAAATATCCGACGTGGTCCGTCCCGGCATTCTAAAGATGTGAAGGTCTATACTATTACGACTACGGTCATGCATAACGTGAGTACCTCCCCCCCCCCCCCGAGTGAAACCCCCTGTGCAAGCAATGTCTGCCTAGTCGTTGAAAACCCGATTTGCTCCGTTGCGGCATTGTAGGGATGCGAGGGTTCATGGTCATACGACTACAGCCATGCTTAATATCGAGAACACGGGAGGCGAACGGTTGATCTGTATTCCCCCCTCTTCCTCGCGGTTGTGGTCACGGTCTGGGTCAGATTCACTGTTTTGGCCGACGCAGTCATCACCGCGGCACTACTCGATCGAGCGTCACTATACAAAATATATTCCAGGGCTGTATGTTTCGTTTTGCAGGCTAATGCTAACAGTAGAATGATGAGATTCCGAGTGATCTCCCCTAGGAAGTATCAATCTGTCCGAAGTTACAAGGAATATTTCGACCAAAAATTAAAATAAAAACTGTCCCCATAGTTTGGGATAGAGTGCTAGTACGGGGGTCCATAGTTAACAGGACCAAATATTGTTAGTAAAAATACCTAAATATATAGGTTTTTATGTATGCCATTCCTGTTAACTATAGACCCCCGTAATAGTACGACTACCAGGCAGCATGACTTTTGGTGAATCCTTGGTATTCTGGGACAAGCATCCCCCCCCCCCGCTCCGTCTCGAAAGGGATGCGTGGTCAATGGTCAAACGACACACCTCTCACTGCGTGAGCTAGACATCCAGGGCACCGTTTTTTTTTTTTTTTTGGCGGTTACCACGGCTGGCGGTCGAGTTAGATCATTTTTGTGCGGGGAGAACCTTTAATCCGCCCAAGGGAGATTATCGTATCACGTAGTGTGTATATGGTGAGGCGCCCACGAGGCAGTTACGTAGTAAACACATTGCTGTTTATGGAAGTGGCCACACCAGAAATTAAATCAATTCATTGATGCTGTCATCCATATGCAAGAAAATCCGCCTATAAAGCGGTTCTGAGTAGGATGCAGCTCGCCCTTCATGCGACTCGCCCAACACCTCACGGCGCTTCGCGCTTGGTGCAAGCAATGTCTGCCTGGTCGGTGAAAACCCGACGTGCTCCGTCCCGGCACTGTAGGGATGAGAGGGTCTATGGTCATACGACTACGGCCACGCATGTTAATGAGTACACCCCCCCCCCCCGCGCGCGCGCTCAAAAATTACTAACAACCGGATGTGTTCTGCTGTCGACGCACTTTAATGGCCGACCAACCTTCTTCTCTCCCGCTACTGTCCCAACGATGGCGATGAACCTGTACTCCCCCCCGCTCCCTCTCCGCGGTACTCCGTCTCGAAAGGCATTTGTGGTCAATGAGTACTCCCCCCCCCCTCCCCGCCTCGGGCATACCTATTTATAGGTATTTTGATGGCAATTAAATAACTGCAGGTCTCGGCCAATCCCCGCAGACTATGCAAACATACTACAATAGCTAAACCCATGATCGAATTTTATGCACCTGTGGGACTTCTTTCAGCATCTCCAGATAAAATCGTTGATGCCCGGGCTCTACGGAGGTACATGTCCAACACAGAACGGGAAGGCAGAAGAACACGACGAGAAAGAGCAGCAAGAGCACGACGAAGAGTACTACCGGCAAGAGGGTCGCGACCGACACAACCATCATGGCCACCTGCCATGCCCCGATGTCGAGCGGCTCGGCAACGTTATCCGTAGCAAACCTCTTCCTGTCGCTGGTAGTCGTGGTGGTGGTAGTGGTGGTTGCGGTGGTAGTAGTGGTAGTGGTGGTGGTGTTGGCGGTGTCGTTGGAGTTGGCCGTGGTGATGGTGGCGATGTTCACGGTGGTGGTGTTGGTGTTGGTGATTGTGGGGATACCGTGTTGATATCGGCAGCGGCAACGATAGGGCGGGGGGCGGGGGGCGACGGGAGGGCGGCGGGGGCGCGCAGACCAACCGCAACCGTCACCTTCTTGGGGGGAGGTTTCCTCTCGCCTGTGTAGATGCTTCTGCCTCGCAGCAAAGGCAGCATAGTCATACGTATATATATTCGTGTATGTATATATCGTACGCCTATTTTTCTTGTCGATCCAGGCTTTGCTACAACTGTTTCAGGCACGACTACCGCTGTTGTTCAAGGCGTAAACCCTTCTTCCGGTACAAGTGTTACTTTATCTCGGGCAGTGTGGGTAAATAAGCCAAGCTGCCGTAGTGACAATCGTGGTGAAGGAAACACTGGCGTGATGGAGTTGCCAGTCTATGAGTCCTCTTTTACTTCCTGATGTTACGTGATTTATTGGTTCCTGACGTTGATCAAGGCGCCCAACTCGTTGCTGCAGCGGTATTCTTTGGCTGTAGAAAAGTTCCGTGTTGTCTGTCCAGCGTATCAGTTCATAGTAATATCCGCATATCAGCCATAGACCCAAAGCTTTTCCAGCAGTTCAACAGCAAAAACAAAAAACACACCGCAACATTGAAGAAAATGGTGGCAGTTAGTCTCCCGCTCTCGATATACGTAGGTACCACTTCAGGGTCGACCTATATACACACACAACAAAACAATAGGCGACCTTACTCTTGCGGCATATCGCGTAGAAAGTATATGGACACATATACTGTGACCCCGGACCTGCGTTACGAATACTAGGAAAGAGAGAGAAAAGAAGGGGCGAACATAATAAATGGGATGAAAATATAGAAACGAAACACATTAGAATGAAGTATAGTGAAGTGTATACTACTGTTGTTCCTGAGACTACACTCTTGCACCTCATATCGCGGAGGCACTGCTGCTGTGGTGCCCCTCCCGTGAGAGTTGGCCCTTGTACTACTATATGTACCGCAAAACATATCCCACTTTAAATCCAAGTACAGTACGTGTGTTCGCCAGAATATTTTGGGTGAACCTGTGGGGGTGTAAGCCCTGCGCGATACTTGAAGTATCATGCTATCCCCTCTCTCTCCCTTGTTCCGGCATTATGATTTGTAGCGAGCGTCCCCTCATCATACCTGGCAGGCGTTATCACCTGCCCTGCCTTACTGATGAATGTCTCGCCCCTTTGTTCAGAAGACATCTGGCGAGGCAAGCAGCAACTAATACAAGAGCTTATAACTTCTAATATCGTCAAGCACCTTTTGTGAGTGACCACCAGCGAGCCAGAGGCATACCTGCTAGCAGTAGTCGGTCCCTAGGTCCATACTGCCTTACACTTAACACTGGTGTGGTGGACAGGACCGAACTCATGCAAACTGGGCAAGGGCCAGCGCTCGTCCTTCGCCAAAGCAGCGGACAACGGCACCGACACGCACGAGGTTTGTCGGGTGTGATGTCCCTCTGAACGCATTCGCGAAGCGGGAGCTCAAAACTCGGACTCTAGACCGTCACCGCATTTGTCGTCACATCGTACTACAGTAGTATGTCTGCTCCCGCGAGTTTGACACAACGTGTCAACTGGTGTGCTGCGTCGGTTTTGTCGAGAGCTGCGTGAAACGGCATAGGTGTGACACGTTCGTTTTTGTGGACGTTGGTGTTGACATGAGCACGCTTTACGTCAGCATCGTGGGCTGCGTCACCCTCTGCTGCCTGGCAGTGTACACATGTAATCGGCTTCAGCCTTACAAGCTAGAGTTGTGGGAGTGGGTGGTGACACGCCGCATCTTTGATTCCTTCTCCGAATTCTCCGGATGGGTTTGGTTCCTGCCTGATTTTCTCTGAATCTGCATGTACGGCCCTTCAGGGTGGGCTAGTGTTATGGTATCCCCTCTCCCCTGTTGCGGCAATACGAATTGTCGCAAGCGTCCCCTCATCATACCTGGCAGATGCTATCATCTTCCTTACTGGTGAATGCCTCGCCCCTTCGTTCAGAAGACATGTGGCTAGGCAAGCAGCAACCAGTAATACAAGAGCCTATAACTTCTGACATCGTCAAGCACCTTGTGCGAGTGACCAGAGCAGAGTCGAAGGCGCACCTGCTAGTAGCAGTCGGTCCCTAGGTTCTCACCGCCTTACACTAACATAAGTACGTCTATCTATGCATCGTGGTGTGTTAAACACCTCTGACAGATGAACAATCCGCACTTCATGGTCTAGATATTTGAAGGGGCAGATAGATCTATTCCCGATCTTGTATGATGTACCGCTCACCGTGTTGCCGGGTGAGACCTATGTAATCTGCATGATTCTAGCACATGTTCCCTGATGGGTTGGATCTGTACTATAGTTGCAGATCCTGCACAACCTCTCACAACGGCAGACGAGGAAAGGAACTACACACAGCAGATGATCTACCGTAGAAGATCATGATATGTCCGAGGTGTATTATAAATAGTATGTTTCCGGCGGCGCTTTCGAGATGTTGGTGCATATCAAGGTTGCATGAGATCGCTGCAGACACTGCTGTTGTTGTTGAAGCATCAACACAAGTTTCCCAACGAAACGTGCTTAGTTTTCTAGACAGGTGAGCTGGAAAGAGAAACTATCATACGTACAGAGCCAGTAATGTCCTCTAGCTCTACCTAGAGGCCATTGCAGCAGCAGATATGATGCAGGTATGGTCTACGCCGTCTTTGTCCGTTTGGATCTTGGGCAGATCTCGCTGCTCCATCTACATACACTCAGTCTTCCTCGTCCCCAGACCCCGCTGACCAAGGCCAACATTCTATCTGCAACTACCGAGTTCAAAAATAGCAAGGCATATATCACAGTGACTGAGAACCGTGACGGGACGGGACAGGACAGTTTTGACTTGTTTGACTGGAAAAAAATGAAACGGGAGAGGGTAAAATGAAGACATGAAAAGTTGGCGGGGCGGGACGGGACAGGACAGAGGACCAACTCCCCAACGAGTAGAGTGGACCGTAACTGGACCAAGTCCGGCGGGAAGGCCTCATATCCTCGGATTTTGGTAGTGGGTGAGCTCGCGCAAGTCCCACACTACCCGGAAGAGATGACTCTCCCGGATGGCTATCTCCACCGCACCTGCTCCTCTCGGGGGTCGGGTCGGGTCAACATGCCCAACCTCCAGGGGTAACAGCAGCCGGTTTTGATGTTGCAACGGGAGCTATGGGCTAAATTGACACACGACACGAAATTGGAACGTGGATGTGTGGTGAGATTAAGCTTAATTTTTACCAATCCGCCAGAGGATTAAAAAGAAAAGAAAAAAAGGACAGCGGATGTACAATTTATCGACGGGACGGAACGGTAAAACTCAACTCAACGGGGCATTTCACGACCGAACGGGGCGGGACGGTTCAGTAAAACGATTTTTTTTTTTCGCGACCGGTCAGGACGGTAAAATAAAATGGATGATTTTTTCACGGCGGGACGGGACGGTAAATATTTTTTCCTTCGGCGGAACGGGACGGAAAATCAGTTTGACTATTTTATTCACGGCTGGACGGGACAGTACGTACAGTTTTTCGTGACGGGATTGAACAGTAAAGCGCAATGGGAGTTTTTTTCACGACGGGTCGGGCTGGTAAAAAAAAAACTCGACGACGGGATGGGAGGGCACGCTTCTTCCTGGTGGATATCGATAGACGGCTGGCCTCGATCGCCGCCTTGTACTCGGAGGTGTGGAACTCGTTCAGATGGCATACAGACCGCTTGTCCCGGAGCTTTTCTTTCTCGCTGCAGGGTCGGCGCGGTTGTACGTGAAGAGTTTCCTGCACTGCTGGTTGCGCGCAGGGAGCCGTCCCGAGGCACGTAACTCTATGACCACCGTGCACTTGACGTTTTTCTTCCCGACGGGCGGCTCAACTCCGAGAAGTGTTGCCACATGGGCGACGTCTTCTAATTCCTTCCCGCCCCTGCCCCAAGCACTGTTGCGGTGCCAGCTGGTGGCTGTTCTGATGGTTGTGCTTGCTCTGTGTTGCTGGTGGTTGTGGAGGTAGATAGAAGTGGTGATTGGTGGAGGCGGTGGCAGTGGCGGTGGTGATGCTGGTGCCGCTGCTGGTCGATCGACCCCGCCCGTGAGATAGGCTTTCATGCACGGCGTTTGTGCCGGCCACACCAGTACTGTAACCGTGAGTTGAGTGATCTGTGTTTGTGTGTGGCCAGCTGCTGGTTGGTGGTAGATGTTGTCGAACCAAGCCCCCCGCCGTGAAACGCAATACTATTTGAAGGGGGAGGTACATTACGTTCCGCAATCGATTTTTTGGGTGAGGTGTGTAGCTACGTATTCATCGAGAAATGCTAGGTACCCTACCCGCCCTACACGGATAACATGGCTCGAGGTTCGAAAGGTTGGCTTCAGCCAAACGTAAAGGGCCACTGTTCAAAAGGTGTTGTGTCGGATTTTGTGTGCAACTAGCTAAATTGGCAGCAAAAACTCACTGCGTTTTCCCGTTCGCGCTCCCACCTACTAATAGCGTCATCCAAACCGCGTTCACCGCGACCTATTGGCACCAAGCATATTAGATTGTGCGACTGCGGATCTGAAGAGCTGGTAATGCGCCAACTCGGAGGGGTCCTTGCAGTACCCAAGCCTTCTGGGCGACCATGTATACACTCCCCCGTGCAGGAGTATGAAGCATTGATCACCGCCAAAACAAAACATCAATAAAAACCACTAGTAGTACCAAAAATCATCGAAGGGGGTGGTTGCCAACACGGCACAACGTATCCGTCCGTGGAATACACGTGAGCAAGGTCGAAGGTCGACTATGCGAGGATGTCGGCGGCCGTAACGACGTCGGGGGGTGTTTTAATAATTTTCACGAGTACGTCAGCTGTGAGCTCGGCCGATTGAGTGGTTTATACCCATTTTATCGAGGGGTGGTCGAGCCGCGCCCATGACGTTTTCAACGGCGGAAGGGCAGGTGGGGAAAGGATCGACAGGTCGTCCCGGTCGTGCGGAAAGAAAATCCGGATCATTGTGCGAAAACGGAGTCCCAGATGAGACAGATCACACATCGCGGTGGCCTGCTGAGAGGCGCTGTCGTGTTTACGCGAAACATAGGGGGCGCACAGTACGTAGACCTCTGGGGATGCTGAAACGCGAACGCGTGAAACAGGTCCGAGTTCACCGTGTCCAGCTGAGAAGAATGCACCTTGGAGCTATGTCCTCGACGAACGATCAAGTGCAAGTCGCGAACGACAATCTGCACCATACTTGCAAATCGCCACACAATTTTCCCAAATTGTTGTCCCACGTTATTATTATCATTAGCTAATTCCGTCTGTATCTCTCATCAACACTCGAGTTCTACTTTTGCGACCTCCGCAACCAGACAACACTGCTAGATCATCTCGTCCGCCCAACTAACAGACATCCGTTTGGCCGCGCTGAAAGAGCGGTGACGTTTTCATCATCGACAACCAGAATACGAAAGTAGATAGTGTACCTTCAGTGTAGCAATCACGAAGAAACGTCGCCGATAATCGGAAACGCCAGTGAACGCTGCAAAATTTAGTGTTGTGTTCAATAACACGAACCCCGACGGACCGCGTGATTATCCGACGCCATTATTTTTTGGCCTCGCGAGTTAACGCGAGAGGCTGAGTTACCCAGACCCAGGATCAGAGCCGAGGAGGGGGAGCCGCCCTCGATTCCTGCCGCATCAACGCAACTGTCTATGACATGGAGAGCACCCGCGGGTTACACCGCGCCAGAGAACCGAACGCACTACACTGGTCGCCACGAAAACGAGCGACCTAGCGCCAGAAACTTGTGTTCGCGCTTACAGCCTGTTTGAAGAGGCCTGCCTCCCACCAGAGGTAATTCTCATGTGCAACTCCAAGCGACAGAAACGCTCTGTACGACAGGAAGAACTCCGTGGCGCCGCTACCGGCGGAAACATTCAAACGCCCATCGCGAGCAACACCGGTACTCTACTTCTATAACCCGACTCTCACTGACAACCTTGTCACATGCACAGCAACCCCGAACTAAACATCAACAAAGACATCGCCGACAACCGAGATACAAAAGTAGAAAGTGTACCTTCAATGCAGTATTCACGAAGAAACGTCGCCGATAATCGGAAACGCCAGTGAATGCTGCAAAATTTAGTGTTGTGTTCAATAACACGAACCCCGACGGACCGCGTGATTACCCGACGCCATTATTTTTTGGCCTCACGAGTTAACGCGAGAGGCTGAGTTACCCAGACCCAGGATCAGAGCCGAGGGGGGGGAGCCGCCCTCGATTCCTGCCGCACCAACGTAGCTGTCTATGACATGGAGAGCACCCGCGGGATACACCGCGCCAGAGAACCGAATGCACTACACTGGTCGCCACGAAAACGAGCGGCCTAGCGCCAGAAACTTGTGTTCGCGCTTACAGCCTGTTTGAAGAGGCCTGCCTCCCACCAGAGGTAATTCTCATGTGCAACTCCAAGCGACAGAAACGCTCTGTACGACAGGAAGAACTCCGTGGCGCCGCTACCGGCGGAAACATTCAAACGCCCATCGCGAGCAACACCGGTTCTCTACTTCTATAACCCGATTCTCACTGACAACCTTGTCACATGCACAGCAACCCCGAACTAAACATCAACAAAGACATCGCCAACAACCGAGATACAAAAGTAGATAGTGTACCTTCAATGCAGTATTCACGAAGAAACGTCGCCGATAATCGGAAACGCCAGTGAACGCTGCAAAATTTAGTGTTGTGTTCAATAACACGAACCCCGACGGACCGCGTGATTACCCGACGCCATTATTTTTTGGCCTCGCGAGTTAACGCGAGAGGCTGAGTTACCCAGACCCAGGATCAGAGCCGAGGAGGGGGAGCCGCCCTCGATTCCTGCCGCATCAACGCAACTGTCTATGACATGGAGAGCACCCGCGGGATACACCGCGCCAGAGAACCGAACGCACTACACTGGTCGCCACGAAAACGAGCGACCTAGCGCCAGAAACTTGTGTTCGCGCTTACAGCCTGTTTGAAGAGGCCTGCCTCCCACCAGAGGTGATTCTCATGTGCAACTCCAAGCGACAGAAACGCTCTGTACGACAGGAAGAACTCCGTGGCGCCGCTACCGGTGGGAACATTCAAACGCCCATCGCGAGCAACACCGGTACTCTACTTCTATAACCCGACTCTCACTGACAACCTTGTCACATGCACAGCAACCCCGAACTAAACATCAACAAAGACATCGCCGACAACCGATATACAAAAGTAGATAGTGTACGTTCAGTGTAGCAATCACGAAGAAACGTCGCCGATAATCGGAAACGCCAGTGAACGCTGCAAAATTTAGTGTTGTATTCAATAACACGAACCCCGACGGACCGCGTGATTACCCGACGCCATTATTTTTTGGCCTCGCGAGTTAACGCGAGAGGCTGAGTTACCCAGACCCAGGATCAGAGCCGAGGAGGGGGAGCCGCCCTCGATTCCTGCCGCATCAACGCAACTGTCTATGACATGGAGAGCACCCGCGGGTTACACCGCGCCAGAGAACCGAACGCACAACACTAGTCGCCACGAAAACGAGCGGCCTAGCGCCAGAAACTTGTGTTCGCGCTTACAGCCTGTTTGAAGAGGCCTGCCTCCCACCAGAGGTAATTCTCATGTGCAACTCCAAGCGACAGAAACGCTCTGTACGACAGGAAGAACTCCGTGGCGCCGCTACCGGCGGAAACATTCAAACGCCCATCGCGAGCAACACCGGTACTCTACTTCTGTAACCCCGACTCTCACGGACAACCTTGTCACGCTCAAAAGCAATGTCAAACTAGACGTCAAAGACAGATACCACTGGAACTATCAATATAACAACAACAACGTCGGCTGTCTTCGCCTCGGCCGTGCCACTATGCATCCTCCCGACCACCGCCTGCCCTCGTCTTCGTCACATGATCCGTCTCACCTGCATCATGGCGTGCGGGCACGGTACAAGACGGACAACAAGATTCGTGCGGGCTGGTGACCGTGAGTTTGAGAGCATTACACACAATTCGCACTCTTAACCTGCGGCGGTCGAAGCGTTGACTGCGCAGTTTCGTGTATTTTTTCACTCGAGGATAAGGTATGTCGCGATAAATAGCGCCAGCACATATAGGTCAAACTTGCGGCGCACGGATGCTTTTACTTATATACCAGGTACGGCAGTCATTGAGAGGGCTCACGTTGTTCTCCCGGCGGGGTCGGTGGCATCCTTCGTCCAGGTGCATTACATCCGGCCTTACCCGGCGACAACACGGATGCGCTTGAAAAGGTACCGCATCGGGATGACGGGGTCCGCTCCGGTACCTGGTTTGCAACCGAGGGAGGTGGGTAGGGAAGAAGAGAGGGGGGCAGAAACATGGGAGTTAATGCACGCAGGGTTGTTGTCGCCTGGAATCGAGTGTCAGTATCACTAACATAAACCACTCTGTCCCAAAACGTATGGAAGGTATGTTTTGAATATAAATACACGAACGGTCTTTATCTTTCGGACAGAGCGGTACCGTACTTGGAAATAGAGTTAATTCTGTAGGTCGTTTCAGTGAAACGCCTTGCTACGAAATATTCGGCCTTTTTTCGGACAGCATAGTGACATGTACTTGTAGTGCTTTACGTACACTACCACTACCACTGCTGTACACTGCTGTACCAGATACCAGTTTATCATAGCGCAACGACGGTCGGTCCCAAACGCGGTGAGGGTCTGAGTGGTCGATTCCAGCAAGCTAGGGGATGGGGACAGGCTGTGTGGCGAGCATGGCAGCAGCGGCATCAATCAGCATCCCGACCTCATCCCTTCGCTACGTATCATACCTTTTAGTGGGCGGAGAAAAACGGGTTCCCGCAGACAGAAAGTACGAACGATGTTCATCTTTATTTTGTCGTCGACGACGTCGCACTTTTAATAATAATAGTGCGAGTAGTAGTACTGCTTGCTGTACCGAGGCTCTCTCTCTCGGGCACGCCGGTCGCTTTATTTTCGGAAAGAAAGGGAGAGCCCCGACTTCGCGCCATATGGATTCGCGACGATCGACCGGCGGGGCTTTGAGACCGCTACCTTGTACCTATTGTACCACCTTCAGTGTTCACACGCCTCGATCCGGCGTTCCCGACTCGAGTCACAACAAGAGAACTCCCCAACTGGAAGAAAAGCGAAGCCGCGCGGAAAAAGACAGAACACACGGTGCACGGCACCCCTCTGTGATCAAAACGAATACGAACCAAAAGCTAGGCGCCGGCGGAGTGGGGGGTGGCACTCGGGTCTGCAACTGTCAGCCCAGCGCCAGCGCCAGCGCCAGCGCCAGCATGGCGCGGCTGCTGGTGGGCAGGGCTATGGCGAACGCTGTCTGGATTTTCTGGATCAAGGTTGAAAAGAGTACGAGTCCGTCCGACACCGTACAAACGAATCTCTCTGTCTGCAGTACAAGACATGCGATGATCAGCTTAGCTTATTACCTTCGCGATTGTCCCGGTAGGCAGAAAAGTGTTCGCGAACCACAAGCACCGGGGGGCGGGGCATACTCGGCTCGGCCCACCACCGATCCGCATTCTGCTTCCCCCAGCGCTTACGCTCCGGCGCGCCGACCCAGGGGGGTCGGCGTGCCGGGGTCGGCGCGCCGGGAACGCAGGGGCGGAAAAGCAGAGTGGGAATTAATGCTCGCAGCTCGATCCAAACGGAAACGAAACATGTCGAAAGCCCTGGTCCCTCGTATGGAACGCCTACGGTCTTACTATGAACTCCACATTTACGGTGCGCCTCGCCTTTGCTTGATCACGAAGCACCCTGGTGCTTCGACCATTTGCCATTGACCGCAACATGTTCACCGAACCCGCGTAGTCGTCGTTGCCGCACTATAGTACTTGTGGAGGACCTACACCGTCGCTTGAAGCAGGGTGCATCCCGATCTAGCGATTGAATGAGCTCCCAAGCGTCTCAAACACTACTGTTGCGAGCGCTCGTGTTGCTTTCCGTCTCTTCAGTTGTTGTTGCTGTTGCTGCTTCTGTCACCCGGAAGCGGGGACAAGCGACTCGTGATGAGGTGTCGCAAGCTAAGAGAGCCGTCGAGGGCGGCGCTCGTATACTCTTGGCGATCGACATCGGCAGTTCCTCCGTGAGGTGCTCGGCGTACATTGTGGGCTCGCCACCGCTGCTGGTTCCGGGCTGCGCCGTCCAGATGAAGCACGCGGTTGTAAGGGATTGCGGAACTGCCGATGCGGACGAAGTCATTGATCTCGTCGATAGAGCTGTCGATCGCTGCTTTCGGTGAGGACGACGCAGTAGGTGTATGTTTGTTGCTTGCCCGGTGTTATGCTGTTGACACAGCAGTTTAAGGTGCGACTCCAAGGTGCAACAACGGCAATTCCGAAATGATGCCGACGCATGATACTCATAGCCTCAACGTTCGACTTGATGGTGATATTTATGGTGATACTCTGCTGTAATACCCGTAAGGTGATTTGCAATTTCTCAAACTTTCAAATTTGAACTTCTCGTCGACTTTGCAGAGTTTTGCTCGGTCTTTTTTTTGTCCTCAATTTAAAGTTGTCAAGTCACGCTGCTCGTACGCACCTGGGTACTACACATACGCACTCGTTTTCATGTGCACAGCAGTGGGCGCCCGACAATGTTGAGAAAAATAGGCTTAGATCGGCACGAACAATAAGAAAATTGGGTTAAGGAACACAGCTCAAAAGTTGGGTCCAACTAGAAATCCTATACAACAGAGTTAGATCAAGGTTGGAAAAAAAATAAGACGTGAGAGCCTGGACACCAAATTGACGTTCCTCAACACCGGGCGCCCACTGTAGCCCAGCTACTTGAGAAAACAGCAGCATTCTCCGATGCCACGTTGATCTTGTGGTAGGGAATAGGGGGGGGGGTGCTGTACACTGCTGCCGTTGGTGAAGTTCGGTTGTGGGCTCTTTCGAACATAAACACTGCTGCTATCATTGATATACCTGCTGTGGTGTTTGGGTATGGATCTACTGCTGCTGTTTGCCACACCCTTCTCAACGTACGCGCATTGTATCATGGCAGCGTTCAAATTGCATCGAACGAACCTGAAAGTTTGAAATCCCTTCAAGTTCTCCATGTCTCAGTCTGCCATCTCCGGCGGTAGCTCATATTTTTTAAAGATCGAGCAGACGAAAATCATCTGGGGATCTGGGCATCACGTTCAACGTCCAACCCGAGACGAATATGCCGTTGAAACACGCGAAACGCCTTGGCTGCAGGAGACGGAGATGTAAGCGTTTCTTCCCACTTTTCGTTGCGTCCAAACGAGCCTTCAGATCGTGCGGGGTGTTACAAGGCGCTGTGATGCTGTGATTGCGTTGGCAGTTGTGAATAGCTGCCCCATGCCGAGGTTCCTTGATGGATTCAGCCTTGAAGCATCCACAAGAGATGTTGCTCCCTCCGCTTGCTCCCGCAGCAACACGCGCGTTGCCCGCAGCTGGAAACAGCTATTGTGACCTGTCAGCTCCCGCAGAAAACAGGACGGGTACCAAGCCATCCGCGCAGGCACCTGGACCATGGTACGTTTTTCAGTCTCGGTCCGGTTGTTTTTCGACTCCAGACGAGGCGGGTTAGTGCGACGAACAAGCGCTGCCCAGACACCTCCTCATCGACCTACCACACTCCTACCCGCCTCTGTCCAAAACATCACGCACGATGAACACGCCT
Source organism: Macrocystis pyrifera (assembly GCA_031763025.1). Lineage (NCBI taxonomy): Eukaryota > Phaeophyceae > Laminariales > Laminariaceae > Macrocystis > Macrocystis pyrifera. The sequence continues at coordinate 7,934,872 of JASSKH010000005.1, read as the reverse complement.
GTGCGACCGCTCTCACGCGCCCCCCTTCTTGCCGCCTTGCCGCCTTGCCGCGCCGCTCCCGCTATGAAGCGAGCTGCGCTTGCGAGATATTTCGCACGCCGTCGTTGCCGTCGGCTTCGCGTGCTTCGGAATGAACATCGTCGGTGTCGACGGGGACGGCAGGCCGTGCACCCCGGTGTACACCTACGCCAACACGTCCTCGGCCTCCGCGGGCGCCATGAAACGGCTCAGAGAGGCCCTCGAGAGGACGGGCCGCGACGGGGCTGGAGGCCTGGAGGAGGCGCGCCGGCGGACGGGCACGACGACGCATGTTTCGTACGCGCCGGTGCAGCTGCTGCAATGGCTGGAGGGGGAGGCGTCGTCGAACGGGCGGGGTCTGGGGGGGAACCGAATGCCGAAAGCCGGCGCACAGCAGCGACAGCGGCAGCGGTGTATTGAGGTTTGGCAGACGCTGCCGAGCCTTGTCGCGGCGAGGTGGTGCCGCCTGCCGAGCGCGCCCGTGAGCTACTCCGAGGCGTCTTGGATGGGGCTTCTGGACTTGCGGAGGCTGGAGGTGAGGGGCGTGTGGGGTCAGTGCAGGGGTTAGGACGGGCTGGTTCGGGGTGTGCGGTAAGCGGCGATTCCGCGTGTCTCCGCGCTTTTTTGCTGCTGTTATAGGAGTGTTAAAAATAACGGAATAAGGTCCTGTCGTGAGGAAGCTGCTGCTTGAAGGAATATCACCAAAGGCGCTGACGTTTGCTTGTTGCAGTTTGATGTCAGTCTCCAAGTGCAGTCAGCAGTCAGCAGCAAGTTAATACAACATATAACCCTCTTCCGTATATCCTCTGGTACCGGTACGGTGAACGTTTTTATATGTTGCTATCAGTCCATCCACGCAGCCTTCTCGTCTAGTAGTACATCTTATGAGGGCTTGCATTTTGCATGAAGCTAGCATCTTCCCTGTGCTTAGTGGTCGCTGACAGTACCTTGTGAACGTGGAGCAGCCAGTGGTTGTGGTGCCAGTCTCTCAACAGTATCTTCAGCTTTCGTCGCGTTCTCAGCCGTAATAGAACTACTTCTAGATATCTCGACCTCTGAGCGTGCTCCGTTGGTACATCCCTGGCCTCTCAGAGCTCCCACTTGGGAATCGCCTTCTTTTATTACTTGCCGGACCTTTCCAGCGGGTATTTGTTTTCTCCATTTTTCTGTCCTCGGTGCTAGCCGAGAGATGACACCGGGTAAGCGGTGGCCCGGGGAGTAAGATGCTCTCGTGCGGTAGAGAGAAGAAGACGTGATAACACGTAAACACTGGCGCTTAGATGGCCAACACACACAGATGTACTCCGCAGAGAATGCAGGAGTCCAGATGACGGAAGCTTCCAGAGATGAACAGGCAGGTAGGATACCATCACGATCCGGGTAGAGATCACAGCAGAGAGTGAGATACTCGGTCCTGCGAGCAGAGACGATACATACTGCTGATATTCCTCCGCATAATATACGTTACATGCCGAAACGGTACATAGACTATGATCTACGATCCAAGAGCAGTGCTACTTGAACATTGACTCATACATGGTCATGTGCTAACATTTCCATGACAGATAAACAGGAACGTGTTGAAACATGTAGAACTGATATTGAATTTGTTGTTGAACTTGATAATATGTTTGATGTTCAACTTGATGTTCAAGTTGATGTTCAAGTTTCGGCTGAAGTTGATGCTGAAGATGGTTGGAGTTGGGGTGGTGCTTTGCTGCCTTTCTTCCGTGTCTTGCTGCGACGGGGCTATTCCTTTCTCTCTCTAATCGGCCGGAGATTCTGCATCTGCAGCTCTTCGTGGCTTTGCAAGTTTCCCCCCAGAGTTCTAGCTGCAGCTGCCACGTGTTCGGGGATGCCACATGGCTGACGGCGATCGATCCCTGCGCTCCCCCCTTGAATGCTGCCGCTATAGGCGAATGTTGCCTCCACGAACCCGATCGGTTTATACGTGCTTACGTAACTACCTGCTCATGCCGCAATTGCACATTTATGTTTTATCCTCGCCCCGTACCCTGCCCACCCACCGGGCCATGCCGTCACGCCCCTCCTCCCCCCCCCCGGCGTAATCCGCTCAAATTCAAATGAATGCAACGCGTGCGGTCATGACTTGCAGTGGGACGCTCCCACCCTCTCCATACTCAGGGACGCGGGGTTAGACTGCTCCACCTTGCCTCACCTGGCAGACGTCGGGGAACTGCAAGCCAGTGTTAGCGGCCTCGCGCTGGACCGATGGCCGGAGCTCGAGGGCGCGTCGATCCGGCTAGGGGTGGGGGACGGCGCCGCCGCCTGCCTTGGCTCAGGGTGCGTGGGTATAGTGTGGTTTTGTGAGTGTACCTCGCCGGAAAAGTGTCGGGTGACATTGGGACGGCACAGGGCGGACGGTTAACTGGACCATACAAAACTTGCTGTATTGCGATAGCGCGGTTATATGGGATGGGTGGGTGGGGATATCGTTACGAGATTGATTGGTAGATATGTAGCACGGAACAGTACTGCGATGCTCGGTGTCACTATTTTTTTCGGACAACACGCGCGCTCACGTGAGGTCGATGAGTCTGCTACATGGTTCGGTAGGGGAATGACAAGAGCTGAAGACCTTTGTTTTCATTACGCGTGTGATTTCATAACGCTTGTGGTGCATAGTTTCGGTTTGCATTTGATGCCGCTAAGCCATTTGTACGTTTTACAAATTTCAAACCAGTGAACTACTCAGTCAGCGTTGACTAAGTAACTCAATGGTTTAACCTTTGTATTTCGAACGAATGAAGTACCTTGGGCTCGACACGGCGTCCCCCCCGAAACATCCTCCGGAGTTGATCAAGCCCCTAAGAAGCGCTTGCCTGGTGTTTCCTTGATCCCCCTCCCCCACAAGTCGTGCTTCCTTTTGTCTGAGATGGTAGTCTCCACTTTCAATTCTCTGATCGAGCGTTATTTTACTGTGGTTCTCTCCACTTGTTTTCGCTTTTTTTATGCCGGAAAAAGCGGAAAAACGACCGTGGCGGAAATCGAACCCGGGACTTATTTTGTTCGTAATATCAAGTTAAACCACTGAGCTACTACGAACAGTAAGTCAGCGCTGACCGTATAGCTCGGCGGTTCAACCTTTATAAAACGAACACTGTTATGACTGACTCAACTGTATTGATGCGTAGCAGTGGTGCAGTACGAGTGGCGATTTGTGTGTGTGGGGGGGGTGTACTCATTATCGTGCATGGCCGTGGTCATATGACCATAGACCCTCGCATCCCTTCAATGCCGGGACGGAGCACGTCGGGTTTTCACCGACCAGGCAGGCATTGCTTGCACCAAGCGCGAAGTGCCGTGAAGTGTTGGGCGAGTCGCTGATTGTGTGTGTGTGTGGGGGGGTCTCGATCCGCCAGTCGCGGCAAATTAGACGCACGGCAGTAGTAGTTGAAACCCCATCGCTCTCGCCCGCCCAGGTTCCCGTCCAAGCACTTGCCACCTTTCCGTGATGTAGTACGGCACTGTATTGGTTTGTATTCACTGTACGTGCGGCTTATCGGTTGTCTACTTCCCTTTGCAGATGCGACGAAACGTCCGGCCTGATCTGTGTTACCGTGGGCACCAGCGCGGCCGCCCGGGTGGTGGTGAACATGGCACCGACCGCAGCGGCAGCGGAAGAAGAAGGAGGAAAGGAGGTCAACCACGATAGCGCCGCGCCTCACGTGCCGAAGGGCCTATGGTGCTACCGCTTGGACCGACGCAGGGCGGTGCTCGGCGGTTCGCTGACGGACGGCGGCTCGGTGTTCGAGTGGCTGCGCACCACGCTCGCGCTGGGCGCCGGGGTCGACATGGACGCGGTCATGCGTGAGGCGGAGGAAATGCCCCCGGCCGGCCACGGCTTGGTGGTGAGTGCTGCTTGTATCATCACGCCTCAAATGTGACAAATATGTGCGTGCATGACGACGTGTTTTTCGTTTCTGCATCCCGGCGACTGCCTTTTCTGCTTTCGGTCTGCGCTTTTATGGTGCTCTGGCAGATGGACCGGGCTACCTGAACCGTTTTTTTTTTTTTCGTATTCCGGATGAGCGGGCCTTCCCCCCTTGCTTCGTGTTGTGACCGCAGGAGCGCTTGGCGCCGGTGGCGAAGCAAGGAGCACAATCGATGCTCACGGCTCGAGGCGAATTTTTCTATGATCATAGGACGTGTTTCGCAGCAGCAGCAGCAGCAGCAGCAACAGCGGTAACCGGGAAAACTCGTCCCGTGTGTGCGTCGTCGATCGACGCTGCAGCGTTTTGTTTTCTTCGCCGAATCACCGTTGACCGTTTGACGGCCGTTGATACCTCCTTCCCTGCCGCCCCTCCCCTAGCCACCGAAATTCCTGCGCATCCGGCGAGCCTGCCCCGCGCGCGCGCTCCATTAGGCTATTTGAATTGTGACGCTTCTCGTACATATCTGTACGGTTGCAAGACGTTTATTTTCCCTTGATCCGTTACTTGTTTTTTCTCATTTCGCGCACGAAGGTAAAATCACCCCGCCCTTCCGTTCAGCCTGCTCAATCTAGTCCCGAATGTAACCACGGCGCCGCCGCCCCGCCACCGCTACGGTAAACGTTTACCCCCGTCTGGCGGCAGATCCTGCCATTTTTTTCTGGGGAGCGTTCCACGGGATACAACGACGACGCAACGGCGTGCGTGCTCGGCCTGAGGCGGTCCACCACCCGAGCGCAGCTCGTGCGCGCGGGGCTCGAGTCGGTTTGCCTACGGCTGGCGGCTGTTGTTGACCTCATGGTCAATGCCGGCGCCGGCAGGGGTAGTGACAGCACCGAAATAGAGTCCCCTTTACCACGGCCGGACTTGACTTGCCCCTCGCAGCAGAAAGAACGCGTTGATAACGTCTCGTCATTGGAGAACGCACAAAGCTACCGTAATCCCACACCGACGGGTGCGTTGAGGGTAGGGGAAAACGTGGCGGAGTCAAGGCCGGCATCATCGGCGCCAGCGCGGAGGCGAACACAAGTATGTGCCACCGCCGCCGCTACCGCCGCCACGGCCGCGGACGACGTACCGCACAGCCAAGACGCCACTGTCGTGACGAGCGGCCACGGCATGGCGGCTTCGCCCTTTTGGCAGCAGATCCTGTCAGACTGTCTGGGAAAAACGGTCCGAGCGTCCGGCGCGAGCGAAGAAACGTCGCTGGGTGTTGCCGTCCTCCTGTCCTCGTTAGAAGTCGACCACTCGAAGTGTGATGTGACGGGTGGTCGAGGGGGGGCAGGGGGGCGGGCCTCGGCGAAGGAACGCTGCTGCACCGGGAGAGTGTCTGCGCCGAGCGATGCTTCGCAGCGGGCCTATCGGGACGCCGGGCTGATGCAGAAGAGGGCATACGAGGCCATTTTTGGAGCCGGCGGCGTCTCGCTGAAGCGGGAGGATGCTTGCCCCTGATGTTGCGGTTTGACGTTGAGAACAGGGACCTTGGGATGTGACCGCCGTGCCTCAATTATACTCATGGTTTGGCGATATGTTACCTGTGGTGATCATAGGTGGGGGTGTGCACGAGGCCGTATGGCCTCTCGGTGAACACCGGCGCGCAAGCATATGTGATTGTATCGGTCACGGAGAGAGAAGATTCGGGGCGAAATACCATGCGTTTTTTTTGGCAACACGGCAGCCACCACCTGATACAGACACCGACGGTGATGCTAACTACGCGATGGTTGAGCTGGAAGATAACACGCACCTGGCATTATAAACGAAGGGGCGGTTCCCTGAGTTTCGAGTCGTTTTCCTCTGGCGAATGCATTGTCGTCTGCCTCGTAAGCTACGCAGTGGTGACCCCTTGCGAAATGGCGTGTTCGTTTGGTCTCTTTAAATAACAGTTAAAGAATCACCGGAACCAAAATTCCAGTCGACGAGATACCAACATTTCCTCTTTCCACGACCCCCCCGCTGCTGCTGCTGCCGCCGCCGCTGCCGTGAAGCGCGCTCGGCCACGCCGAGCGCATTGCTGCCATGCAGTCGCTTTCTCCCCGTGGACTGACTGCAATAAAATACTCCCTTTTTGGCTTTTGTATTCTACCCCCGGTAGCTTCTAATGACCGACGGGGGTGCCTACAGCTGTACCTTCGCCGTAGGGCTTACTCTAGTTGCTACTGCTACTGTACAGCAGTACCTGGTACGTGTTAGGGATTACTAAATTATATTGGTAGCTGGTATAGTATTTATTGTTTCTCCCGGATACGTTATGTAAAGAGCCAGGGAGGGTGTTTATTTGGTCTATTTAAATGACAGTTCCGTACCGGTTGGTACCATTGCCAATTGTGGATTATGTGAATCTTGACATCTGAGGTTGCAAGTGGTGACGCACGAGGCTCACTTCTTCCCTGACCCTAGCCTTCGGGAGGCCAATATTACATGGCCTAAAACATCCATCAATAGATTGCCATGCAGTCTGGGCTAACGTTGCCTGAGGCTACGAACATGGCCATCGTAGTCCAATGAGCCGTCCGCTGCTCCAAGTCTCATTACTGCTGAAACCGAGCAATATGCCTTGCCCGGGCTCGGGAGCAGGGGCACCGGTCTGCCCTACGTGACCAACGAAGTAATCGCGGCCACTGCTCATAGTCCCGCGGTCGAGACTATGGATAAGCGCACCATGGTACGATGTCGTGGATGTATTATATGGCTAAATTTGCCTTGTGGTATGGTATGTTTCAGTATAAGGTCCGTAAGGGTCGAAAACGTCATACGAATATCAATTGTAACGAGCTTATATATCGGCCATTGGAAAGTGTTCGAAAATATGAGCCTTGAGGACAGACAGACAGACAGACAAGATTGTAATTACCGCAACTGAGACTCAGTTTTACAAACTGAGAATTCTATTCCTCATCGATGTTCCATCTCCATGTCATTGGCCGCATTCCTCCGGCTTCTTCCTCCCTTCCCCTAGCGGCCTGGCGACATGAGTTCCACGTGAGACAGGAACAATACGTTCGTACCATTTGGAACATCAATACTACAGTAAGTAGTAATACTACAGTAAGTAGTACATACATGAGTACATACATGAGCGCTTTTAGCTTCGCAGCTGCAGTATTAAACGTTAGAGAGCAAGCAGACATCGAGTACCCCCCCCTCCTCCCTTCCGCCTTTCATAGTAGTACGGGAGGTTCGCGGTTTAGCAAGAGTTATTTACCTTACGCTAATGGCGCGCATCACTTCTGTTTGGCGAAAGTTCAATCGTTCCTTCGTAATCGGGGATATGATTGGACACAACCGTATGAAGAAACTACAAAGAGAGGCAACAACACGTCAGCGAATTCATTCGTGAACGGACATCAACAAAGAGTTGCTATAAAAATAACAAATTCACGAGGGGTCTACCACTGCCCAACCGGCTTGTGGTCGTAGTTCTATTACTTCGTCATACCCTCGTAGTCAAGTATTTATAACTCGTGCACACCCACTTAGTCGTATATTTACCTATCTCCTAGGAAGGAGTGAGACGAAAGACGGATCGGCAAGGGTTGGCGTTGCCCAGAGTCGGCTATATTCACTGGATGAACGGAATGATAGGGTCCTGAATGGCCACCAGGCAGTCCCTGTCTTGCAGTGAAACCGAAGAAGAAATTGAAAGACAGCTCCCCCGCAGAACCCCCGAGACTAGGATGCCAGTTTTAGATTGGTCCGCCGGGGCACCGTCGAGGTACCGTCGGCTTTCCTAAGGAGCGGCTTCCCCTCTGCTCTCTCAACAAATACCAGATACATTATACTATAGTAGAAGGAACGTAAGCTCTACATAAAAGGATGGTTCCGTCTACAATGCAGCTAGAATAGGAACCATCCTGATGGATACATAAGTCAGCTCCAATGTGTACGAGTACCTGGTAAGCTCTATTACTAGAACAAAAAGAGGTCTACTATCACTATGAGCCTACCTACTATATAGAAGGATACCGTCTATAGTCTAAGGTCTACCTACTGCAATGTGTTTAACGAATATAGAAAGATCAAGTCCAGAACCAGCGACAGTAGTAGAGGGGGAAAGCAGTCCGAGCAAGCAGGACGCAATGAGTAGTACTGCGGGTGCACCAAGCGAGGCGAAGAAAGAATGAGTCTAAGGGAATAGATAATAAAATAATGAAGAAAAAGAAACAAAACACGAACGTTAGTACTACCCCCTTCCCCCCCCCCCCATCTGGACGGCCTTGCGACACGAATTTACAATAACCGCGCGCGCCCAGCAATGTTTTCCAGGAGCTGTCTTCAACCTCCGGAAAAGAGTCGTCGGAGTGGCTACAATCTCTGCAACGCCTCCCAAACTCTGACGCCACCATGCGTCTTTCGCCCCCCTTGAGTGACTCGCCCAACACCTTGCGGCGCTTCGCGCTTGGTGCAAGCGATGTCTGCCTGGTCGGTGGAAACCCGACGTGCTCCGTTCCGGCATTGTAGGGATGCGAGGGTCTATGGTCACTACGACTAGAAGTGCGGCCATGGATGACAATGAGTACACCTCTACCTCCCCACGCCTCCGCCTCTTCCTGTCAATCAACCACAGTCAGTACGACATCGGCACCTCAAACACCCGTCATAGATTTTGCACATGACAGCTGCCGCCAAGAGAGAGGGCAAGGGTCGGCAAGCAGGGGATGGGGGGAGGAGGGGGTAGGAAGGAAGCACCAAGGCTTTTCGAAATCACGGGCACTAAGAGCCCCCCGCACCACTGTTGTTGCATAAATATTACTACTGTAGTTCGGCATCGTCCTGTAACGCGATAAAAATAACGATCGCCTCGGTAAACGCCTTCCAACATCGATAAAAACGTAACGACCCAAAATAGAGTGAGGGTACAGTGGTAGTTGTCCACAGCGGAAACTCCAGAGGGGCCACAACATACGTCTACGCGGGACGCTCGTCTTGAGCTGTCCCGGCTCTAAAATAGGAGGATAAACAGCACTCATTGAAACGCTAACAGCATCGTTGGCTTGCCCCGCTTCAGAGCAAAACAAACGAACGGCACTATTCTATCTTACTCATGTGTTGAGAAAAAATAAAAACCCTTGCGTACGCCTTGCACCAACAAGCGCGCGCAAACGCTCTTGCGCCCCCGCCTCCGTGTAACATGCAAGGCAACGCCAACTTTTCACGGAAAAATAAACCCAACTCCACAGAAAGCCTGGCGCTTACCCATCCACCCACCCATCTACCAACCCCCCTTATCCCCCCCTCTCCCACCAAAACCACAAAAACACCCGCGCCGCAAACGAGACGAGTGCTCTTGGTGTGCTGAACCTCCTTGGCAGCGCTTGACAAAACCGCACCCCGGACAAACACACAAGAACGAGAGCGCCTCCTGTACAAACGAAACACAACTCTCCTCGTCCGTCTACTGCAAGCCTTCCCTCGTCCGCTGCGGACCTCCACACACCGAATTCCCCCCTCACACGTGGGGCTTAATCTCGCCCCCCCCCCCCCCCCCCCCGCTTCAACATCCCATCCGCAACATCTCAATCTTTCCCTCAAATCCCCTCCTCCCCGCCCACCCCTCCCCCACACACTCTTTGAGTCCCCCCGCTCCCCACGGCCTCCCTCCCTTCCTCCCCCCCCACCCCCCCCCCACACTCCTCGAGTCCCCCCGCTCGCCTTCCTCCCTGTCTCCGTGCCTCACTACTCTACACCCGCACACGCTCAAAAGGCCTACCGGTACAGCCGCTAAAATCTTCAAAACAAAAAAACGCGCGTCGACACTAGCGTGCTACACCAAGTGGGTAACCGCACCGACGGGGGGCTGCGGCAGAAAGGAGAATTCATCGGGGAACTCTCCTCCTGCTACTGGTGCTGGTGCTGCTGCTGCTGCAGAACCAGCGGCGGCGCCACCACCGGTCCCCACACCCCCCGCAGCTTTATCGACGTTCGCATTATGCGGCGCGTAGGTCTGCGGACGAATCGCCGATCGATACAGGGAAGGGAGGGGGGAAGGGACGGAGGGTGGGAGGAAGGAGGGAGGGGGGGGAGGGAGGGAGGAGCAGAGTGCGAGCAGAGACCGTGAGCCGGCAACATTGATTCAAAGAGACAGCAAAGACGCTCGGAGTTGCTGCAGCCGACAAACCAGCAGGAGGTAGTTGAGGACCCAAACATACCTGCCGGGGTAGGTGGGTGGGTGGGAGGCTCTGCCGCACAACGTAGAATGTCGCACACACATGGCGCGCTTCAAGGGTTTCCACGTTAAGACCTCTGCGTATCGGGCTTGGCCAAGTGCTCGTAGAATATGACGCCGGGTGTGCTGTAAGCGATGCTCGTACGTAAGTACTGCCGATGAAACCACTGGGAAAAGTCTCCGTTTCTTATACGAATACTTATCGTAGCCAAAAGGAGCACTCGACATGCGCCAGACAAACAACGGCGACATCAAAACATGCCATCACCCGAACAACAACAGCAGCAGCAGCAGCAGCAGCAGCAGCAGCAGCAATGGAACCACCACCGACAATACGCACAACAACAACAGCACCAACACCATCACCGCACACAACAATACGAGCACCATCACTACCACCAGCAGCAGCAGTAGCAGCAGCAACAGCAGCAGCAGCAAGAACAACAACGCCACCACCGCCACCAGCACCGATAGCAACAGCAGCAGAACAGCAGCAACAATACCTCAACCACAAACAACACCAACACCAACAACACACCTGCGCAAACTCTCCCACTTCAACGTTCTCAATCGGTTCGCGGCAAACGGGACACGACCCCCGCCTCCGCAAGAGGTTCGACGCGTCTTCCTCGCAGGCAATAGAGTGGAAGCACGGGATGAACCTGCCGAGGGGGGTGGGGGGGGGGTGGAGCGCGGAAGAAATTTCGGCGTTCATGACGAAGGAATTGAAGCAGCGGCACAGCGCACAGCGGAGAGCAAGCCAGAGAGAAAGAAAGTGTGCGAGCATGAGTTTAAACAAGCGCGCGAGAGAGAAAGTGCATGAACAACCAAGCAACACATACGAAGCCCCAAACCACCACCGCCGTTACAACCAATAAACACTAATTGCCACAAGCAAAAAACGCTATTTTATTCGACCACAAAAACGAAAACCCACGCTTATACTGTACGTACGTACGGAAACACAGTCAACACAAGCAAAAATCACCTCAAACCACCTGTGGGAACCCAGCGATGACGACCCAGAACAGATCGAGATTTTTTGTTGTTGTTGTATACTCGTATTTAATAGTTGTGTGAGCGTATTCATCGAGCAGTACAAGCAAGCAAGCAAGTATCATGCTGCCTGCGCGCGTGCCGTAAACCTCCCTCCTCCTCGCACTGTCGCCGTTCGGTTGCGAAAGGCATAACGCTCTTTCCCTAATATGTAAAGAACCGTTTCGAACTGAAAAATAATCTCAACATGCTTACCATATTTAGGGGACAGAGCGGCAGGAAGCAAGGGTGGTTTTCCGAGCCGTCTTTCGCCAAAACCAAAAAGGGGGCACACACACTCCAAATATCGTGGCTTCGGAAATATCTCGTCGACATTTTCCCTGTGCGTAGACGCATCGCTCCGGCTGTTTTACTCCCTCTCCGTCGTCGAGAAAAGCAGGGTGTTGTTATCAAGCGTGGTACAGTATACGGTAACTGCACTCGTTTCGCATTTTTTTTGTCACTTTTTGTCGTAGTATTACCGGGGACCATAACTAATGGGACCAAATATTGCTAGTAAAAATAGGAAAATGTATAGGTTTTTGTGTGGACCGTAGGTCCTATTCACCATGGTCCCCCGTAATAGTTTATTTCCCTCTCTCAAGTCCCGAAAGGGGGACGTCGCGAACACAACCAAAGCACACTTTCCGCAACACAAGCGAAACCCGTTACCACAACAACACGCTGCCCTGAGAAAATCGCGCCGTATATACAATCACCACAAACAATGTACGCCTCTTTATTTAACACGAGCGAAACCCGATACCTGGAACGAAACAACGTCATCCCGTCGCAAGCCACAAGCTAATCACCGCTGCAGTATTACATCCAGCAAAAACAAAAAAGTCACCAGACGAACCGAAACGAGGTTGCGCCGCACCTTGTGTTCGCCGGCGCCGTGAGACAGATGCGACATGTGCGTACGGCGCTGCTCGCGACGAACAGCCTCTGCCCCCCCAGCGTCGCCTCGAGGCAGATGAGAACCGTGCGGAGGCTAGACCGCTGGCCCGGCAGCTCGGTGCAGCACCTTTCATATGTGTTTTCACAGCCGGCCGTCATCGTAGAGAGGGGAGAGGAGAGGGTGAGAGGTGGGTGGGCGGAGTGGGTGAGTGGGTGGGTGGGGTGGGTGCGGGGTAGGGGGCAAGTGGGAAGATACAGGAGCGAGACAGCAACCGAGAGGGGCCGGCGAACAAAAAGAAAAACAACAAAATATTTATTACTGACGGAAGCAACTGATCTTCGAAAACTACAGGGGGGGGAACGTCACACACTTCAGGGGTGGTAAATGGCAACCACGCGCGATGTGTGTGCTCCATTATTTTCCGGAGTATTTCTGCATTCGACATACTTCCTTCCAGCAAATGGAGAGCACGTGACAAAATTACTGCACAGCACAGTCAGTAGCGTATAGAGGAGATTTTCACTGCAACTAGTTTCCATCAAAAGGAGGGCACTGGAACCCACAACTACTGCACAGTAGTACGAGCTACTGCACCGCACACTCAGTGGCGCAGGCATCATAGTTACCCGTGGGCGATGTCGGCGAGCTTTTCTGCTGTGTTGCCAGTCCACTCAATCGCTCCGTCGGCCAGGGCCCTCGACTGGGTCAACAGGGACATGCGGACCCTGTTCACCATGCCTACGGTCGCCACCGCCCCTAGCAGCAACTCCACCATAACCACTCCGAGACTGTGACAACGGTGTAGTCAAAGGGGAAGGGGGAGGACGAGGAGGGCAGGGCAGGGCAGGGCAAGGCGGGGGAACGGAGGGGACGGAGGAAAGGGGAGGAGGGGAGGGGGAAGGTGAGACCCCCAAAAAAAGGAATCCACGCAAGCGCGGCGTCGTAAATATCGACTGCACCCGCCTATGCACATTTAACGCAAACCCCACGGCTCCGCTTCCTTCAAGAAGACGACGCAACCGAAATCATGTCAAAACTTCGCCTGCCGTCTCTCCAAACATTCTTTTTCATACCCTTGATCTACCCCCGGCCCCTGTCCCCCCTCGTCACCAACCCCCCAACCCCTCCTCATCCACCCTTAGCCTACAAGGCGAAGACAAACACACACAGACACACCAAACATACGCAAAACACTCAACAACACACAGAGAAAGCACACACACGCACACACAAGCACCTGTAGATGTCCGACTTGTCGTTGAGGGTGCCGGTACGCAGGTAGCCGGGGTCCATGTAGTTTAGCGTTCCCTGCACCTGCGTCGCCGCCGCATTCCCCTCTGCAGCATCGAGCACGCGAGCGATACCCGCGTCCCCGAGTCGCGCGTTCATGCCTGAGTCCAGAAGAATATTCGCCGGCTGCATCGTGTTGACACGATTTTTTGGGCGAGGAGTAGGGGGGGAGGGGGGAGGGGGGGAGGGCGAGAAGGAGAGGGAGGGGGGGGAGGAATGGGATGGGGGGGGGTGGTAGGGAAGAGAGGGAGAGAGGGGGGGGGGGGGGGGGGGTAGAGAGGGGAGATGGGGGGCGGGGGTTACGCTTTCCACGGACAGCAGTTGTACAATATTCCCCCACGGTCGGGAACAGGGGAGTTGCACACGTTCGGAAAGTCTTACATAGCCGCGCCGCGAAATTGTTGACCACGAGGTCAGCCCCCTTAAAGAGGTCAGAAACGTCTGTTATTAGTCTGGTGTTTCCACGTACATAGGAGGCATGTTTTTGGCGTAGGCGGATCGGTGGGGGGCAGGCGACTGGAAGGGCAGAGACGTTGGCACATGCCATACATAGGTATAGTCTGGTGGTAAGCTGCGACAGCGGAAGACGAGAACCTTCCGCACCTCCGGCAGATCGTCGATTCCCACTCCATGATCTAAGTCTTTCAGGGCAGACAGAGTCATGAGCTGTATTATCTCTAGATTATGTTGCTGGGGGGGGGGGGGGGGGGTACTCATTTGTTGCTTGCCCTAGTCATTTGACCATTGACCATGCATCCTTTTCGAGACGGAGCACCGTTCCTACTCCACCTCCAACAATTGGGCGCTCATAATGTTTCCATATATTACATAAAAACGTTTTGCTAGTCTTATCCCCTTCCTGTTTGGTCGCCTGTGGCCATCATCTATCTCCTAGGATAGCGATCGTTTTCTCCATGCCACATTCGTCTTTTCCCTCATCTCTTCTAAAACATCCCGTTCCTCCCTTGAATATTTCACATTCTCCTAGTATGTGCGCTCCACTCTCTATTGCTTTGCCACACGGGCACACCTGTGCATCTACTTCCTCTTCCTCCCGGCTACTGGTATACCTCTATCTTATTTCTGGCAGGTCCAGGCCACGTACACGAAAGCGCAGTTTCAGCGTTTTCATGAAGTCCATTGGGTCGTGCAAATACGTTTTGATTCCTATTCCTTCCCTCAATCCCCCGTATATCTCTAAAGTGTTTTCCCGAATCTACCTTGTTTCTTAGCGCTAGCCTTTCCCTTCTTTCTATCCCTTTCTTCTACTTCTGGCTTGTACCTTCAAAACTTCCCGGCGGACATCGCTTCTTCTAGGTTTCCCCCATACTTTATCACCTACGCCATCCCACCTTATTCCAGCTCGCCCTGTAGTTACTTTCTCCCATACAGCTCTATCAAATATGGCTGGCAACCTCTTTCTTGGCATGCTCCTTACTTTATATTGCCAATTCAACTCTCTCATGTCTCTATTCGTCTTGAGTGGGTGCATTCCCAGTTCTGCTCTTAACACTGTATTACTATTACGGGGGTCCATAGTTAACAGGACCTATGGTATACATAAAAACCTATATATTTACCTATTTTTACTAACAAAATTTGGTCCCGTTAACTATGGACCCCCGTAATAGTCGTACTTGAGCATCTTGGAATTTTTTTAGTTGCTGTCATCTGTACTGTTTCCAACTGTTTTACGAGCTTTGCGTTCCCTTCGCATATTTCTCCTGCATATTCAAGCTTTGGTACTATCACACTCATCAGGATACATCTCTTAATCCTAGTGTCAAGGTGCGAGTCTGTTAGGATCGAATCCATCTTGCCTACTTGTGCTTGACCCTTTCCTATTACTTTTGCTGTATGTGTATCCCAAGAGCAGTCCTTTGAGATCTCTACGCCAAGGTACTTATACTGGTCTACGATCGGCAATTCATCTTCTCCCCACTTCCAACTGAAATTTATCGGGTTCATCCTATCTTCGCTACAAATAACTACTGCGCATTTCTTGACGTCCGCCGTCACCCTCCATTTCCTGGTGTATTCTAGCGACTTCTCTATTTGTTTTTGCAATCCTTCCGATGTTTCTGATATCCCCACGAAATCATCCGCAAACATCAATCCCGACACCGTATCTTCCCCTACCGTGACTCCCTGCCTTGCTGCTTCGACTGCTACTACTAGGTCGTTATATATATCTTGAACAGGTTGGGTACAACGTACATCCCTGTGCAACTCCTTGTAACATATCAACATACTCCGATATTTCCCCGTCCAACATCACAGCACTTCTCGCACATTCCGTGATCTTTTCATCATTCTCCACATATTTCCTCTGATTCCTATTTTCCACAGTTTTTTTCCACAATTTATTTCTCCATACTATATCGTAGGCTTTCTGTACATCCAGAAAGAAACAGTACGTTGTTCCTGCGTCTTTCCCACCTTGGATTATCTTACCCAAGGTGTACACATGGCCGCTTGCCCTTCGCTTATTTTGCCTTCTCCATCATCGTTCGCAATTTTCCTTCAAACTCTTACCAAATGTTTTGCCTACTGTGCTCAGAACCGTTATCCCTCTGTAGTTCCCCGGGTCAGTCCTTTCTTGAATAAGTTTGCTACTACTCCTTCTCCACCTCCTAGGTGCGTACTCCCTTTTACCCCCTTTTTCCATATCCAGTTACACAACACTACCACTCATCATGGTATGCATTCCTTCTCCCCCGTACCTCATAAATTCGTTCACTATTTGGTCTGCCCCTGCTGCCTTATTCTTAAGTTTAGCTACACTCTTCTTTACTTCCTCCTTCGTGAACTCTCTCTGTAACCCTTCCGAATCACTGCCTTCCTTTTCTGATGCATCTACGTTCGCCTCCGCCCACGCGTCGATCTCCTTTTCGAATTCTGCGTCGAACGTTTCGTTGGCTGTGGGTGTTCGTAGCTCACGGTAATGCTCTACTAGTACTTCCATTTTCCCCTTCGAACTATCAACCATTTTACCGTTCTGTGCTCTTGAGGTAGCTTTTCTCGTGTCTGCCTCTCCTGCTTGCTTGCCCAGCATCCCATTTATCCCTACCCCATCTGCTTCGTCCCGCCCTCAAAGTCTTTCGTTTTATTTACTACGCCATCCATATCCCTTTCTTCTTCTCTACTGGTATCATCTATTTTACTTTCTAACTATAGCACATTCCTCCCATCATGTCGTAGTTTACTCGATGTATATCTTGCGTGTGCCTTTCTCCTTACTCTTATAGCCTCTTTCACTTCCTCATCCCACCATTTTACTGCTCTGTTGCATACTATCAACTTCTTCCCTATTACTTTACTTGCTGTGGTCTTGACCAACTGCCCTTATCCTTCTATTATCCTAGCTCCTGCGTCATCCCTCTCTATGTATCACTTCTTGTTGTACCCATTCTTTTCAATAGCTCGGAAACTTGCTCTGCATTTTTGGCCATCTCTTCTTGGAACTCTTCCCGTTTCTCTTTTACTTCTAGTTTATCTATTCTCCATCTGTGCAATTTCCTACCTCGTCTATGTTTGATAACTCTCGTCTGTTGACTGTCTGTCCATACCTGTCCATATCAGACAGTGATCCGTAGTTCCTATGTCCGCTGCGCGTACGTGTAGTTCCGTTTCTTTACCACTTCCATTTTCTATTACTAGTAGTATAAAGTCAGGGATAGAGCTTTCTCCCTTTTGTATGCACTGTCTAGTCCATTCCGGTTCTGCCTTTCGTACTCTGTCGTTCAACGTCTTCATCTCGTTGTGCTTGAAGAACTTCAACATCTCTTGCCCATTCTTATGATTTGTTACTTCCCCATATTGTTCAATGTTCTCATTCAGTTTGCCTGCCTTCCCAATTCTTGAATTAAAATCTCCCACTAGTACCGGTTCTCCTTGCCTCTTATACTTCTGTACATCTACTGCTACTTCTCCGAACTTCCTCTGTATATATTTTATCGTATTCTTCGACTCTGGGGGCATATAGATGTTTCCTAACAAGTAATATTTCGCTTCCCGCTCCCCTGGTATCTTAATCCATATGCTTTCGTCGAATTTAGTGTCTTTCATCACCTCTATTATGTCACACAGGTATTCTTTGACTAGGAACCCCACGCCCCCCGCCCCCCTATTCTTGCTGTTCTGTCCCTTCCTCTTTTTCCCTATCCATGCGTACTCTCCAACTCTGCATCCTATCTCCCCCGACTCTTGAATCCCCACTATGTCTATAGGTCGCGCTTACTTACTTGTTCGGCAATTTCGATCCTTTTGCGCTCTTCCGTGGCGAACCCACATACGTTCCATGATCCTATTCTCAGCCTCTTTTTCGCTTCGCTATCCGCTCTAGTCTTGCCTGTTGTTCCTTCTCCGTTGTCGCGATGAGTATTTCTATTATCTTTTCTTTGAGGATTATTTCCGTTTCCGTTTCTGTTTTGGTCTGCTTGCTCTGCGCCTCATGTTTCTCTCCCATTCTCTTTGAGCCATTTGTTGTTTCCTGCCTCCCCTTACCTTCGTTTGCCCTATTATAGGACTACGTCTTAGTTTAGTTATTCCATTAGCTATACATACTCTCCATCGTAGTCTTCTAACCCATGCCGACACTTTTCTGTCTCTATCCTCTGCCACTCCATGCTCGCATTCAGCTGTAGCGTGACTCGAAAGTGTTCTCCCCCTTGTTCTACGCTTCCTATTGCAAAGCAGTACAGTACTACTTCGTCGCACTCTCCTCTCCCTCTAAAACTCAATCCTCGTCATGTCGCTAGGAACTCCAAATAGCAGCACTCTACTAGTACTTTACCCCGCCAATCTTTCTTTCCCCACCCACCCTGCCTCACCGTCTTTCTCATAATCTCTTCCGAGAATATCTCCAGCTTGTTTCTGTTCATAAAGGTAGTGGGAATTGTTCTAATTACTGGGACTTCCCAGTCCTAGTACTCGTTGAGGGTCTGGTGTCTTTCACTTCTTTTGCCGGCGCACCACACTAAATAGCGTCTCCAACACGGGCTCGCCAAGTTCAACACCCTCAACACAAGTACCCCACGTCTGTGTCAGGCGATCTGCATGGTAACCATCCTGGCGTCCCACGATCGTATCTTCTATCTTCTTGCCCCGCTGCTGTACTGGTTACTTTCCTCTAGGGAGGTCATTTTTTACCGTGCAAGGGTCAAGGACGGCTCGCAGAACACAAAATTTTACTCACACATCGGGATGCCCCGTACGTCGCTTTCTCCATCATATGTACGTTTCACCATGGGTAAGTATCCCACTAATGCTCCCGAGTAGACCTTCACTGCCGAAAGCTTGGCCAACAATCCCCCCACATTTTGTACCGGCTGCTATCCTTCAAGCTGGGGGCGGGGGGGGGGGGGGGGGGGGGGGGGGGGGGGGTACTCGTTATCATGCACGGCTGTAGTCGTATGACCATAGATGCATGGCCGGAGGGGGGGGGGCGTATAATCTGCGTATGATGCAACACATTTTTCCTGGGCTGGGTCCTCGGTTGGATCTGCAATATGGAAGTCCTGTGCAACTTCACAGCGGCAGATGACGAAGCAATAATCTAGACATCACGATCGACAACACATCATGATAAACAGCGCGGAAAATTAAACTTCGAACACCCATACCCCTAGAGAATTCGACAGAGCTACCGTAAGCCAACGCAGTCTCTTGTGTAGGGAGGCTGGTTCTCGATATCTTGCCACAACTAACTTTTGCGTCCAGACAGCCACACCACACCTTGTCTGTCTCCCGGCCGCAAACATCTAACATCCCTCAATCTCTGTTCACATCCCTATCCCTATACGACCGTACCGTATGACACGCAAAGATAACATACCCCCTCGGGTGCACTCCAAAGACGATTTTCGCCAAACCCGGGGGGGGGGGGGAGGGGCAGCCAGGCAGGCAGACACGCACAACAACAAAAATTATGGGTTCGGAAAAAGTGTTGGGAGACCTTTTCAATATTTTTCAACAGGTAAGACGCATATCGTTCAGCGTCTTTGCGACTTTTCCGCGATATCGAGAAAAACGAGCTCTTGAAATTCGTTCGAGGAGTGTGTGTTACCATATCACACCTGTTAGAAATAATAGTTAAAAAAATAAAATAAAAAAAAGATAAAAAAAAAAATCCCCCTCTCCCGCCGCCTGAGCACCTTCACGTCTCGGTGAATGATCGCCGGTTTGTCCAGCCAGGGCGTGTGCAGGTAGTCAAGAGCCTGGGCCACCCCCAGGGCGATTCGGACTCGAGTCTCCGCGTTAAGCCCCTTCCGCCTCGCCCGGGTGGCGAGGACGTCCTCCAAGCTCCCGTTGCTCATGTGAGGGTACACCAAACACCTTCGTTGATACCGGTGCATACGCGTGCAAGAAATAAAATGAAACCGTACACAGGAGTACAGCAGCAGATGCAGCAGTATCGTTCCCGCTATATACACGTAATTAATGGTGCCGGTAAGCATGCGCCAGCCAACTCACCGGCATCATACATGCATTGCGGCAACAGGCACTACCTACTCCGGAATTGCCGCCCTGGTTAATCCCGTTTCTGCCGAGCGATTCTACAGACACTATCATGGCGGGCAGCCGGCACTATCAGTACTCAACCGGCACTATTGAGGGACCACCACTGCTGTACCGATTTCCTTTCGCTGGTCGCTAGTTACTACGTACGCCTTTCGTTTTTTTTTTTTTTTCTTCAAGTTGTGCATAAAATTAAAAAAAATCAACGACTGGTGGGCCTTTCGCTTTTTTGTTTTTTCTTCACCTGCACCATACGTCATAGGATTTTACGTCGCATCTTGCGTCACCCCCCCCCCCACGTCCGAATCCCAAGAATGGAAACCTTGTACTTTTTTTTTCTGGTTTACAGTCTAAATAACGTTATTAAAATACGCTCTCGGAAACAGCAGAACGAGGGCGACCGGAACAGTCTTTTTCAGACACCTCAAATGAAAAAAAGATCAGAATAGAAAAACAAACCGAAGCACTGTGATCACAGGACGATTCAGCAGCAACAAAGTTTTCTTGTTCCTTCTTTTTTTCATTTTTTTTTATTACTTGGTTTTACAGCCCCCCCCCCCCCTGTGAATCCTAGGAGATAGATTGTGGCCACAGGCGGCCAAACAGGAAGGGGATAAGATTAGCAAAAAGTTTCTATGTAATTTATGGAAACAACGTAATGAGCGCCCAATTGTTGGAGGTGCCTCTAATAGGAGTAGGAACGGCGCTCCGTCTCGAAAAGGATGCGTGGTCCATGGTCAAATGACTAAGGCAAGCAACAAATGAGTACCCCCCCCCCCCCCCCCCCCCCCCCCCCCCCCCCCCCCCCCCCCCCCCCCCCCCCCCCCCCCCCCCCCCCCCCCCCCCCCCCCCTGAAAATCCGACGTGCTCCGTCCCGGCATTGCCGGGATGCGAGGGTCTATGTCGATGAGGGGCGGAGGGGGGGGGTGTACTCCTTATCATGCATGGCCGTAGTCGTACGACCATAGACCCTTGTATCCCTACAATACCCGGACGGAGCACGTAGGGTTTTCACCGACCAGGCAGACATTGCTTGCACCAAGCGCGAAGCGCCGTGAGGTGTCCGCTGAGTCGCATGAAGGGTGAGCTGCACCCTACCAAGAGCCGCTTCTGAGGCGGGGGGGGGGGTGTACTCCTTATCATGCATGGTCGTAGTCGTATGATCATAGACCCTCGCCCCCCTACAATGCCGAGACGGAGCACGTCCGGTTTTCACCGACCACAGGCATAAACAGTGCTTGCACCAAGCGCGAAGCGCCGTGAAGGTGTTGGGCGAGTCGAATGGAGGGTGAGCTGCATCCTACTAAGGGCCGCTCTTGAGGCGGATCTTCTAGCATATGGATGACAGCGTCAATGAATTGATTGAATGTCTGGTGTGGTCACTTCCAGAGACAGCAATGGGTTTACAATGTAACTGCTTCGTGGCACGGAGTTCAGGTTCTCCCCGCACGACAACGATCTACAACTCGAACGCCAGCCGTGGTGACCGCCAATTTTCTTTTTGCAATAGCACCCTAGCTGTCTAGCTCACGCAGTGAGGCATGTTTTACAGCGTCGTCGCCAATCGACGCCAACTCAAGCTATATATATACCAGGTACATAATTTAGGGGGGAGGGGGGTCTACTCATTTGTTGCTTGGCTCAGTTATTTGACCCTTGACCACGCATCCCTATCGAGGCGGACGGGGGGTCACTTATATTTTTAAAGGCGCTTTGGCCTTTAACCGACTTTTGTCTAGATAACGCTGGAGGGATGAAAAGGGGAAGGGGGTTGGAGGCGAGCACCGATGCCGGCCATATGCTAGGTCTGAACAGGTTTGGGGGGGGGGTTTTCCTGCGATATCTTCCTCCCGTTGGTGAAAAAAAACGCAGATCCAGCCAGCCTAACCTTTGCTAAAAATCGTTGCTACCATCTACGGCTTGCTCACCAAGGGTCAGTGGCGATGCCCAGCAGAGGAACGATGTTCTCGTGGAGGCACATCATCAGTACCTTCACCTGCAAAATGTCAGACAAGGAAGAAGGGAGGGAGGGAGAGAGGGACGGAGTGCAGGGAGCGGCAGGAGCAGCGCGAATCTTGAGCGCAGCACATCCCTAAATATCGTGTTGGACGACGATCCCGTTGACAGCAGGCGGCAGCGAACGAACACAAAACGGGACGTAGAGAAACGAACGAGAACAACAAGCACGAGCAACCGCGAACTAACTACAAAAAATATATATATATATATACAGGAGCCAGCGGGTTGCCAACACGCAGGGTTGAGGGCGTGATCAAAGGGTAGGGGGCGGGCGGGGGGGGGGGGGGGGGGGGGGGGGGGCAACCACGAGAACAAAACGAGCAAAACACGAAGGCAGTATGCATCACAGCATCCATCGGTTGCACGGAAAAAAAAACCCCTCAAGAACTGAACACGAAACGGCGAAAAAAAACAAAACAATAACAGGCGATGCATTGCAACATCGCACCAACCACAAAACATGGATCGATTGGGACCTCAACCCCCATAAACCCTTCAGCACCTAGACTCATTTTCGGAGATATTTTTGTTGGAATTAGAGCCGGGTATACGTTTTCGTGCAGTGCAGTACAAAAAAAGGGGGGGGGGGGGGGGGGGGGGGGGGGGGGGGGGGGGGGGGGAAGTAACCCTTGCCTCCCGCTGGAAGTTCTGAAGCCCCTGCAGGGCTTCCGGCGCCATCCGCTTGATGGCCACGTGCTGCGGCTCGCCCCCCTTGTGAATCTTCATAGTGCCCTTGTATACCTCGGCAGAAGACTGCGCGTTGTTGTTGCGGGAGAGAGAGAGAGAGAGAGAGAGAAATAAACCAAAAAACGAAAACGACCAAAACAAAACATCGTTCGAAGAAACAGGAACGGGAGTCAAGCACACACAGCAGTAGGTCACAATTACCTATTTATTGTTGGATGAGCCATCACCCAAACAAACGAGCAGGAGTGGAGTGGGTTACAAATATTGGGCAAACATAAACAAACAAACAAACAAACAAAAAGTATGCCTTGTACCTCGTACATAACTGTCCCAAAATATTAGGACCGTTTTTTACATTAATAACTTAGTGAAAAGGGCCTTCGTATTTCGGGACAGAGTGGTGAAACATCAAAAATAAAAACCTTGGGGCATTAAGCGACCGAGACTCGTTCAACGTTGGCAGGTACCAGACACATATTCGTACGGCTTCGCTAAGTATCTCGCCGCAGCGCCAACACTAACAGAAATAACAACAACAACAAAATCGCACACAACACACAGCCAGCAGTAGGGAGGGGGGTGGGCGGATAGACGAGAAAAAAAAACGAAAAAACTAACCAAGCAAGAACACTACATTACAGCAGTACTCTGTATGTATGTCGGAAAAAAAAAAAAAAAAACAGAAAATACGGCGCTCCGGCTCTGTTTCTTACCCCGCGGCCAATGAGCTTCTTCGGCGAAAACCCGTCGCACGCGCTCCTGATCTCGACGGCGGCGAAAACAGTGGTCGCTCGCGAAGCCGACATTCCTGCCTTCTGCTCCTCCGACGCCTCCACAAGTGCCGTCTCGGCCCTGCAGCGAACGCGTAATCGACAGCCGCGTCAAGTACCGTCTCAACGCAGCTTGCAGAGGTGAACCCAAGTACAGCGCGCTCACACACGTCATGTACAGAAGCCGTTGATCAGACAAAACACTCTTTCTTATTCATCCTGTTTTTTTTGTCGCAATGCCTGGAGTCCCCGAGAGGGGGTTACAACACTAATGTCAATAGTTGGAAATACCTCGTATATCTACAGCACTACCGCAACAACAAAAAAAAAATAATACCAAGGGTGTACGTACGTGAGCCATCGGCTGCGGGTTCAAGTTGAGCCAATAAACTGCCACCATTCCGGCCAGAAATTTAAATCCCTTTTCGTAGAATCATCAGAGTCCAAACGGGTGCTATATTCCTGGCGAGAGTGGGATAAACTATCGTTCGGGGAACGCGGGGCAACTCATGTCTCGCAGTCGGGTGCAAGCCGCGGAGGAGAGGGTGCTTGCTCTATGAATTACTTCTCCACCCCTCTACAGATCGGATGAAGGAGCAGCAGGGACGACAAAAGTAACAACAACCAGCAGGTATATACATCACCGGCTGCTGCCGTTGCGTGGGCTCGTGCGGGTACCGAGGCCGCTTCGGGTCAGCAACAGCAACAGCAGTACAGCAGCCGCAGTAGGGAGTCCATCGACGATAGGCCGTTTCATTCCTCCACCAGGTACCCAACATTTTTTTTTTTCATTTGGTTCACACACAACACGTGTTTCAACTCGTCTACCAGGCACCAGTATGTGTTTTCATTGGTCCACTCGTTTTTTTTATTCATCCATGTGTTTTCATTCGTCCAATCCGTTTTCATTTGTTCATCAACTTTTTTTTTTCGTGCGTCTTCTTGCTTTCATTTGGCTGTGTTTTCGTTGACACAGGCATAAATAGTCGATATTTTTATATTCGTCTACGTATGAGTCTTGCATTCGTCCATGGAAGGCCCTCCCTCGTTGGCGCGTTTTCATTCGTCTACACGATTTGGTTCGTCACACGTACGTATACCGTATCCCACTCGGTGATAAGATAACACACCCCCTCGGACAATTTTCAAAGCTGGATTTCTCTACAACGGGGAGGGCGTACTGAGTACGACGAGCGAGCGATGCGTCTATGCAACCTTCTCGACGAAATATTTCCAAAGCCACCATTTTCGTTGTGTGCCCCCCATGGTTTGGAGGAAACCGGGACTGAAATTCGTCCCAGGGGGTGCGTTATCTTATCACCCAGTGTGATAGTTGTCATACGGTATATGATACATGTTTTCGATATAATCTACATGTGCCGATACCGACCATCAACGGCTGGGAAGCAACAGGCACTTCAAGCAGTGCCGGCGGCCAGTCAACAGTCCACCCAACACCTACCACCGATGCCGCCGCCGCCGCCGTAAAAACAAACAAGAAAACACAAAACACTTTCGGCTCCAGCCGTCCAAAAAAAAAAGAAAAACAATCTTCCACGACAAACACATCGACCTATCACAAACAGCGACCGCGGCGGCAGCCTCAGCGGTCGATGGGGACGCGCATAGCGTGGCCGGTTTTCCACCGTTAAAATCCTTTTTTTGAGCAGCACCCACGTTCAAGGGGCTATAACTACTTGGAAGTAGTGTGGGACCCTTTTGACAGTGCTGGAAGGGATAAAGAGATGAAACAAGGTAGCGGTGCCGTCATCTCAATCCAGACTCCAGACACAGACTAAAAAAGAAGAAGCCACCACGCCCCTGACACCCCGCCCTCCCCCCCAGCGGCGACGCAACGCATTCCCTCAGAACAGCCGCGGGCGTGCACACCCCGCGCGTGTCTCACGCGCCAGTTCACCCCCCCCCCCCCCCCCCCCCCCCCCCCCCCCCCCCCCCCCCCCCCCCCCCCCCCCCCCCCCCCCCCCCCCCCCCCCCCCCCCCCCCCCCCCCCCCCCCCCCCCCCCCCCGCCCCCCGGCCCGGGCCGAACTACGAAGAATAAACCCCATCAATGGGTAGAGGCAGGCGCATACAAACCAAAAAAGCCTACGAATAAATGAACAAAAAGAAGGAAGAGCGAAACAGGACGACGAAGAGGGACGGGTGGTGATAAAACACCGCCAAAGGACACTAGCGCGGCGGTCCAGCCCACGCACACGCTACACACACAATATCCCCCTCGCCCGAACGCCTTCCTGGTTCGTGCGCCGGTTCAGGGTGTGACGCCTCCTCGTACGGGCAAAAGAGTACACGTGAACACTGACGCCAAAGGCCACCCTTGTCCCACCCCCGTCCCCTCCCCTCCTCTTCCCTCCCCACCCCTCCCATTCCCTCCTCTCCCTCCTTCTTCATGCAAGTAGGCTTCGTACGCGCGTCCGCTTCGTCCTGGCCTGTTCCCCTCCCCCGTACTGGGCTAGTGCGTACACGCATCTTTCTCACCTCGAAACCCTTCGCATCAGCTCCCCGACGTGCCTCTCCAGCCCTCGGATGCGTGCCTCGCCCGATCGCAGCTGCGTCTGAAGCGTGGCCACCTGAGAGGACGCACCCACCGCCCGCGGGAGACATTTAAGGCGCGCGTCATGAGCTATCAAGACCCCCAAAATACAAGACGGAAGACGTAAAAGACACGATGAGACACGTCGACAGTTTTGAACGCCGACGTGGGCACGGAGGCGCGGGGGTGGGGCGACGAAGACGACTGAGGCAAGGCAAGCGCCCGCTACGACAAAAAAGAAAAACGAGCAAACGACTACAACAACAGCAACAAAACAACAACAACAACAACAACAACAGCAACAACAACCAAAGCAAAAGGGGGAACGCGATTGAACGCCACACAGCACCGCAGTGGAGTGCACCGCACGGGTCGACAACCGGGGACCATCACGCCACCGAGCAAGAAAACGAAATTTTCCTCGCATGTCGCCGCTCGTCCCTTGGGCACTTCGTCACACGACACACGCCGATCTCTTCGCCGAAAATATAGCTGTAAAAAAACATATTTTTTTGGCGACGGTGTCGAGTCTGTCGGTTTCGCGTCGATTTTTGCGGTCGGCTTCGGGCTCGGCTTCACGCTCGGTGTCACGACATTTTTTTTTCGCAAAGGTCCCTCTACCAGTTTTCGATACCACGCACGACACAAGGGGTGGTTCACACACACAAAGCCGAATGAACGACGGCTCAAAAAAGCGACTGGCCGGGCCGGGCCGACATGACAAAACCACCAACCTACCGCTGCGCCACTCCAACAGACAGGCATTCATACGTAGGTGGAAGCACTTACGTAACGCTTCGTTGGCGCTACCAAAAAACACGCCCAAAGCCCTTGCGAGATCGCGAGCTACCAACATCAACCCCGACGCCCTGCGCGAGCACGAGAACCGAGCACGAGCGCCCGAAAAAAAGGCAGCTGCTCGTCTTGCAGACAAAGCACTGCTGTACACCTCCCTTTGTCTATCCCCCGTTTCCCGGCACCTAGCGTCGCACCTCTGCTAGCTTCGTCTGCACGCCCTGCTCCAGCCCGCGGATGCGGTGGTCCCGCTGGATGAGCTGCGCCGTGAGGCTGGCCACCTTATGCCTCGCGTCCAGGTCCGAGGAGGCTACGGGGTGAATCGTTCGCGCGCTTCCGCTGCGCGTGCGCACCCTGTCCCTTCCCCCGTCGTCTGCGTCTCGTGCCTTTGTTGAAGAACCGTGTATCACAAGTGCGTCATTTATCAAATCAGTCAGAACGAGTCTTGCACGTTTTTCGCCGTCACAATATATTGCGAGAGCGAAGCACGCGACTTACAAAAACAAAAACAAAAACAAAAACAAAAACAAAAACAAAAAAACGACTCTCGGCGCAACTACAAGGACCGCTTGGTCTTCTTAAGTCATGCTTGAATCGGCCTTCTATTTCCTCAAAGAGCGGCATGTAAAACATACACCTGACAGGACCATCGAACCTCACGCCACGATCCAAAATATCTTCACGGCAACTTTTTATACCTATTCCTCACCCGTATACACGAACAGTACATGGAGCTCATGTTGCCGGTTGGGCAGCCATGAAAAACCTTCCCATGATCTAGACAGGACGTATTATCCTGCGGGTCGAATCGGTACCACACACACTCTGCGCAGCTTGAGGATCTAGATGATCTATCTGTAGATGAGCTATCTGTCCGAGTACTGTATTTTCGCCACCACGTCGACGTCGTCGTCGTCGTCGTCGTGCGAGTGAGCGCGCGCGGGCATGTGGGAGGTGCGTGCGGGGTCGGGGGGGCAGCCTTTGGGGCGAGGCACAGCGTGTTGATTGCCGTGGTGGTGGTGATAGTGGTGGTGGTAGTGGTGGTGGTGGTGTTTGCGCGACGCGGTTGCGCTTTTCACCAGAGAGGGGATGCAGCCAGCCGCGTGGGGCGTCGGCGTTAGCTCGCAGGGGCCGTCGTTGCCCTGTTGGGGAGCGAGTTGCCTTTTGAGAAAAAACCCTGCGGCGCCGCACGTTTAGTTGGCGGCAAAACGGAAAAGGGACGGGCCTACGTAGGCCGTGCCGCGATATTCAGCCATCTGCGAGGGGACGTCTGCTATACCTGTACGAAAAAAGCGCCAATTTGTTCTTGCCGTGCGATGGCCGGGACTGTTAATACTACTATTGATATTGCATCACGACTATCCAAGGAAACGCCATCGTATATATATATATATATAGCGTGCACCGCCAGTGTGACCACCCCATGCCCTCCCGCAATGAAAGCACGGACGGGCGCACGGAAACACAACAGCGCACGCAAACGCACAGAAACGCACGCAATACAACATACGCACGCGCACAATATAGCCCATACCATGCAACGCATAGAACACATACACACGCACATAAAACACGCAAAATACATACATAATACATGCACATACAACACATACACACGCACGTACAAGACACACACCTCATCCGCCGCTAGTACCGCGTCCTGGGCCAAATCCATCCCGCCGGCCAGCGTTCGCCTGATCACACGGTGCAACTCTTCGTCACTATCCTCCCCCTCCGACGCGTCCACCTGCTCGCCGATCACGTCCGCCGGCGTCTTGCCGCGAAAGTCTCGGGCTTGGTCATCCCCGCTGCAACGTCCAAAAAAAAAAGCGATAAACAGAAAAAAAAAAAAAAAACGGCATTTTTTTTTTTTTTTGGCACGGTGGAGATAGGCTTTACCTGCTGACGAGGCCGGCCGCAATGAGGGAACGCGGAAAAAACAAATTCGGAGGCACCGTAATTATAAACTCCGTGACACCAGGTATACTGGTGTTGTTGAGTAAGCTGAGAGAGAGAAGAGAGACAAGGTACGAGTAAGGGTGACCGGGGTGCGGGACAACAACAACATCGCCATCGTACTGCGTTCGAATGTTCGAATGTTGAAAACTTCAAACTTCAAACATCATACCAGGAATACGATAAACAACACGAGGGTATACACAATAAAAGAAAAGGGGTTTTTACCCAAAAACAGGTACATCTGGGCCATTTTGGACCAAAAACAGGTACACACCAAAACCAGGTACGAACAAATCACACGCCACGAGCCCTGCGATTGGCCAGCTTCGCATCATACCTGATTTTGGCTTGAAAGGGCGAGGAACACCGTACACCTGGACTTGTTTACTTTGTCTACAGTCAGTACCTATCAACTGTTTTGGCCGAATTTTGAGCCAATCAGAGGGCATGCGTACACCGTCGCACAGACGCCCTACACGAAGACATCAACCACACTGCGTTCATACACACGACCCATCACATCGACACACACACGTATGATACGCTCGTATACATCACGATGGACACAGACTGCAACTCGTCTGCCGCACCCCGCGTCGAGGTGGGATCCCTTTTGCTATATAGTACACCGAAGGAACTTTGCTGCCGTGGTCACGCGGTTCCTCGAGGATGGTCGAGGCTTCAAATCGGGAAGGGACGCCGCAAGTACTTTTGCCATGGCGCACGAGGTCTCTTCCGATTTAAATACTGGTGCTTCATGCTGAAACGGTACGGGCAGCAAGCAGTTACCTCGCGTCAAGTCCGATACTGATGTTCTATACGCATGCTAACGATGTCGCTGCTACGCAAAAAGTGAGTGTGATCCCGAAATCAGTCAAAAGAGCATTCCCGTATCAAAACAATTACTTCGTACATAATACATCACCATATCCACAATGCTCACTGCACTGTTCGCGCGTAAAACAACGAACGTTATTACGGAGGACCATAGTAAATAGGACCAAATAATGTTAGTAAAAATAGGTAAACATATAGGTTTTTGTGTGTACCGTAGGTCCTATTTACTACAGTCCCCCCATGATTTTTAATGCCCACCGCATGTGGCGTGCGTTTTTTACTTGTTTTTTTCAGTATGTACCTGTTTTTGGCTTTTGCTCCAAAAAAAACTGTCAACACAATTATTAATAGTGTTCGCTCGGACCTGGTGATCACGACTGTGGTAGTACTATCGTGCAATTCGTCGTGTATCAAACGTTATAACCCGAAATTCTATAGGAAACCTTGTCCTGCACGCACCAAATTTTCCGCCAGTATTTGAACTGCAGTACGACAGCAGCAACATGTGTACTGCGACTATTAATAGGGGCGTCCGTGAAAAAGAGAAACGAACCACAACACCCCCAGAGGTCGGGATGGAAAACCGTTGCAACCGTTGTGATCACACGATGAAACAAGAAAAAAAAAACATTTTTTTTTTCGTTTTTCATTTTTTTGCAAATGTTTTTGTACTGTAGTCACCACCCCCCCCCCCCCCCCCCCCCCCCCCCCCCCCCTGTCTAGCGAAAAAAAAAGTCTGTGACGATTCACATTTTTTTTTTTTCCGGGCGCCCTCGTCGCAACTGGTCTTTTTTCTACACTATGAAATCTGCAGCCTCTACGTATGCCACCTGAAAAAAACCCAAAACAAATGAAAAAAAAATGAAAAAAAACAAAAAAACAAAAAAAACGTGGTATTAGAGACGAGTAGGAGTGCTTTCGATTTCCAACTGACGCGTCGACAGCAGCAGTATGACGGGAGTCAGGCCTGCTCAAAGTTTCAAAGCTCACCCTCGTGCGAGGAGGAGCTCGACGCAGTGCGGCTGAAGGTGGGCGCAGGCCGAGTGCAGCGGCGTCGTCCCTAGCGTGTTCACGAGGTTCACGTTAGCTCCGGCGCCCAACAACTCGGCGATGATGGCCTGCGACCAAATTCGACCAAATTCGAAACCGAAGAGCGAGGGGGGGGGGGGGGGGGGGGGGGGGGGGGGGGGGGTGTACTCATGTTATTCATGGCCATAGTCCTATGGCCCTTTTAGACCCTGGCATCCCTAGAATGCCGGGGGGGTTATCAAGGGATCCATAAGAGGAGGGGGGATGGAGAGGGGAGGAGCGTACTCATTTGTCACGCATGGCCGTAGTCGTATGACCACAGACCCTCCCTCGCATCCCTACAATGCCGGGACGGACAAACGCTGGGTTTCCACCGAACAGGGGGGGGGGGGGGGGGGGGGGGGGGCGGGGGAGGGGTCTCTAAGGGGCTCAAAAGCGGCAGTCATGAGTGACACGTGATGTGCGACGAGGCAGTTGTCCTATGTAAAGCGGTTTTTAACGGCACGGGTTGTTTGCTAGCCCCCGAGCGCGCTGGGTCGGCCTAAAATATTCCAAGCCTGCTGGTGAAAACTGAACGGTGAAGGTATCACGCCTCGAGCAGATAATCGATTCCCACTTCATCATCTACACGTATTAATAGCAGACCTCTCCTAGGCAGATCTATCCGTATGATCTACAGCAGTAGCTCATGTTGCCGGGTGTGACCCGTACAATCTGCGTTGTGTATTTATAATATTACGGGAGACCATAGTAAATAGGATCAAGTATTGTTAGCGAAAATAGGGAAATATATAAGAGGTAAATTTTTGCGTATACAGTAGGTCCTATTTACTATGGTCTCCCGTATTAGTAGCATACGTTTCCTGGGTTGTATCTGTACCGTTGCAGATCCTGTCCAATCTCTCACAACGGCAGGTGAGGAACTAGATGATCTAGATCATGATCTATCTGTAGATAGATAGATCATCAAGGTCCTACTTACTATGGTCCCCCGTAATAGTAACATACGTTTTCTGGATTGGATCTGTACCGTTGCAGATCCTGCCCAACTTCTCACAACGGCAGGTGAGGAACTAGATGATCTAGATCACGATCTATCTGTAGATAGATAGATAGATCATCATCTGTCCGAGGTGTGGAAGGATGTTTTGTTCGTTTGGCTCCATTTCGTTTCGTTTCGTTTCGCTTCGTGTCGTTTCGTTTTGTTTTCGTTTCGTTTCGATTGACGTCTGCAATGCGCGGGAGCCGAGGCTTCGCACCCGTTTTTGCCTCCATTACATCTCGACGAGAAAAGGCCGCAGAAACCGGCAGGAACGCTCGACCGCGTGTTCTTATCACGTGCATACGGTACGCAAAACCCTGTTCTATACCTGGTACGCGGTTTTCGATGTGTTCCATCAAAACCAAAACCATGAAAATATTGAATTAGCTACGTACGAAAAGTCAAACAGGGCGAAGGATGACGTGCACAAGTTAAAGCCGAGCAAAGGGGCGAAAAAAAAAACGATCACACTCTCAATGTATACAGCACCTGCCGCGACCTCATACAAACTAAAATACCTAGAACTGCTGTCTGTATTCTGTGCTCGTAGAATCATGCGTAAGAATAGTCCACTTCAGGTCAAGGGGCTTGCACCCGCCGCAACATTGGGTATTCGTTAATTATACCAAGTATTGATCACATAGTATACCAAGTACCTGGTACGTAAAAATGTGACAATCTACGTCAACAATCAAAACTAACGGGAGCAAGATTAAACTAGTATGAATAGATTGATAATGATAAGAGATACCAGGTACCGGATAAGACACTATCGGTACTAACATTACCTGGTATACAACTACGAATTCGTGCTGAAAGTATTCCGGGTACATGGTATAGATACATATACATCCTTCGCGACGACTGAGAGCGAAGCATTCACTTCCGATTCCGAACATGTCGTGTTGAATTAAGGCTGGATTCCAGACGCCTTCGCTTTCCCGGCTTCGCACTTTTGCTTTTTCGGCCGCTTTCTTCGAGGGTCGCGCTCGCCGGGCTCCGATGAGCGCAGCAAACCCTGAGCTCGAAAGACCTTTGCTGGGGCCAGGGGACACAGAGGTTCTAATTTCTTCGGTCCTCGAGATTTGTGTTCTCGCTGTTGTTGCTTCGCGAAGAGCATTTGGCGACAGACTCGGCATCAGCTTTTTTCTCGCCGAGGTTCGATCTCTCGGCCTTGCTGATGCTATCGCTTTCTCTCCCGTTTCCCCTGCTAAGCGGGCCGCCATCGGCCTGTTCGACCCCCTCGGGCTTGCCTTACTGGGTGGCTGCCTTCCCTTGCCCCTCCCCTCTCTCTTCGCGGGTCGACTACGCGCGCCTTCTCGGGGGTATAGCGTCGTTCTCGAGCCTAGATGGTTGGATATCCCGGTGATACAGCAGTGTCTCTCGGTATAATTTGGTCACGTCATTTGTTTTCGCCGGTGGAAGTGAATGAAGGTTGTTGGATAGTATCAATTCGGCCGAGTGTTGTGAGTTCGACAATAATAATAATAATAATTTAAAAAAAAAGCAAAAAAAAAAACCGACCAAACGCATCGGAGGATATCATATACGTGGTCGTACGTGCACGGCCTGCCTGTCTACTGCTGCAAGGTCTGATCTCTGGAGGCGCATTGAGATACGAGTACTGCTACAGCAGCAGCAGCAGCAGCAGCAGCAGCAGCAGCAGCAGCACAGTAGTACAGAGGCGTTCTACGAATACGTACAGTATGTACAAAGCAAAACCAAATATCCATGACAAGCGCGCCCGCTGAGCGTGTCTGGATTATCACGCAGCTTTCAACGTCGAGTTTCAATCACTCAATCGGTCGTACTCACAGCAGACGTTTTTCACTCTGAAAAAAAAATCATACCCATATGCCAGGTATCTACTAAATATATGGGAGATACGGTCCCTCTTTAAAGAAACGATCCTTTGTACCAGGTATAAGATAAGATGTTCGCGTTACCATTTTCTGGTCAAAAACGCGTCAAAGTTGTTTCGGCGAGCACTACTGGAGGTAATCGAGGGTTGGAGACTGCTTGCTCCCACTGCAAGTACTCGCAGTATGTCGGGGTTCTGTGCTGCTGTGGATACTGCTGAGTTCGATTCACGCATATCCATCCAACCTGAGTTTTTCGGGGTTCACACTGAGTATCCTGCCGATGCTAGCAGTATTTTGCGATTGTTCTGTATTGCCGGTTGGCATCAGGTATCAGGGCAGTAGGTGTTCGATACTGCCCATACTCAGAAGTATATACATATACCAGGTATATTTTAGTTTCTTTTTTTGTTTCTTTTCTCTTTCGAATTGTCTTTTTTTTTTTTTTTTTTTCTCTTTGTTTCGTTTTCGTTTCTCTAGGTCATGGAATGTGTATGTCGTGCCTGTCGTACGCAGTATGATGACATGGCATTGCATTACATACATGGCAACGTAGTATCTCTGTGGCGTAGCTTTGTGACCACAGAACTTGTATCTCTCTAGGTTTGAAGAATCTGCACGGACACTGGTTGTGCTGGATGTCGACGCGTAGAAAGAACGGTTTAATGTGAAGAAAACAACAACAACAACAACATACTCGCAATTGCTGCGATTACTGCCTGTGCTCATGATTTGAGTATTTCATGGTGCGATAATGCGCGTACAGAACGCGTCGCACTCGAAGTAATTCTGGCGGATACTGCAAGTTGTTGTCTGCTGCTAATGCTGTTGCTGCTGATGGTGTTGCGGCTGCGGCTGCACGGCAACAGCAGCAGCAGCAGCAGCAGCAGCAGCAGCAGCAGCAGCAACCAACCGCAGCAGCAGCGATGCCTGCTACTACTACTGCTGCTGCTGCTGCTGCTGCTGCTATCGCTTTTATGTGAGCGAAAGACCATCTCTCCTCCACAAGCGCCGTTTGCAGTAGACACAGCTTACCGTAGATAGGTGTGATACTTCGGGGTGGATATTGGGTACTTGGCAGCTGGGAAGATAAAGGGAAGCAGTACACAAAATCCACGTAATCTCAGTTCTGAGAAACGTGAGAAACCTCTCGGAACTGAGCTGATTTCTGCCCCCTCCAGGAACTGAGATCAAAAGTATCGATGATTTCCTGGTCCACAATATACACGGCTCTGATTGGTGGGCTTCAGAGATAGCTGAAAAAGACAGAAATAACGTCGAATAAAATTGCCATAAAAGTTGGTCTATATCGCGAGTAGGACAGATACAAATATTGAGAAAAAGAAACTCGGCATGTCTGTTTTTGCTGTTTGTTGTGCTGCTGCTGTTATCGCCTTCATGTGAGGGAGAGGCCATCTCTCCTGCACAAGCGCCGTTGGCAGTAGGTACAGCTCGCCGTAGATAGGTGTGATACTTCGGCGTGGATATTGGTACCTTTTGGGCAGCTGGGCAGATATAGGGAGGCAGTAGTAGAGTACACAAAATCCAAGTAATCTTAGTTCTGATAAATGTGAGAAACCTCTCAGAACTGGGCCCTGTTGTAAAATGCGTTCACGCATAGACAAACTACCGAATCATCCTGGCCATATTCAACAAAAAAGGGAGCGGACTTCGTAGAGTCGAATAACCAATATGCGGGTTGTAGAGTGGCGCTTGCGTTCGGTTTTAACTTTTGTTTTCAAATCTTCTTGGCGTCGTGTGCAGGGCGAGCTTTGGGATCCAGTTCTGGTGATCGTGTTGCCCGCGAGAACGTTCTGAGATGGAACAAAGAGAGCTGTAGGACCAAAGGGCGCCACTCGATAACTTGCCTGCACAAAACACGAACGTCACCCCCCTCTGCTGCTAGCAGAATTACCCGCTGCAATTTTACAGATGTGTGCACACCGTGTTTTTTTTTAAAATATATCATGAGCAGAAGAGGTCAAGAGAGCATGAACGATATTGAGATTCACCCAATACGCACTACACACAGTACGTCAAGGCCTGCTGCAGCATCTACAAGTACCTATCACTAGAATGACAACTACCAGACACAATTTCCAGTGTCCTGTGTGCCCCGGCCCTCACGTGCGATCTCAGTGCACGAGATGGTATTGGCCGAAATTCAATCGGAAATCGTGTCCACAAGTATGATCGTCTCGTCGACCCGGCAGCATCCAGGGGAGTCACCGGCAATTAGTCAATCGCGAGGAAAAAGCGGAAAACGCGCGAACGGTTAGCACGCAGGTCGCAAAGCTGACTATCGACCGATTGGTTG
This sequence comes from Macrocystis pyrifera, assembly GCA_031763025.1. Classification (NCBI taxonomy): domain Eukaryota; class Phaeophyceae; order Laminariales; family Laminariaceae; genus Macrocystis; species Macrocystis pyrifera. The sequence continues at coordinate 7,899,124 of JASSKH010000005.1, read as the reverse complement.
AACTCACAGCCGACGTGCATTTTTTACTTTTTATGAAACGTGTGTTTTTTTTTTTTTGGGAAAAAAAACGGAAACAAAATAAAAGCTCTCCGATAATACCGGCCCTCACCGGAGACCCTCCGATGGCCGCGTTGTGGAGCGGAGACAGGTACGTGGAGTCTCGCATGTTCGGGTCGCCCCCCGCGTAGAGAAATTCCTGGTGACAACAACACAAGCAGACAGTCAGTCAGTCCAAAAATTATCGTACCAGTCATGACCAGTGCGTACTATTATTACGGAGGTCCACAGTTAACAGGACCTATGGTATACATAAAAAACTATATATTTACCTATTTTTACTAACAATATTTGGTCCTATTTACTATGGTCCCCCGCAATAGTATCGATACTACTGTAATAATTGATAATAATACAAGGTACTGCAGGTGACGCCGCCCGCATCATTGCAGCGAGTCCGAGACCTTGACAGCGAGATGATAGTGGCTCACAGCTGATAGCGCCTAACGGGAAGAGTTACAACAAGTTTTGTTCGCACTGCATAAGACGGCAAGTCATTGGTTCGGTTGAAAAACCACGAGAAATCGCTCAAACACAAAAAATACACTTGACATGGAAGAACCCAACGAGCCTTCACGAAGACGGCGCGCAAGATGTGCCTCAACGAGTGCTCGGACAGTGCTCGGACGGATTAACGACACGCCTCCGACAGCGCAGGCACAACATTCCGATAAACCCCAACACATCGAACCCCACAATGCTCACTTACTCGAACATATTATCGGCATGCCTCCAAGAGCGCAGGCACAACCCTCCATGTAATGCACTCAACATGGCGTCATCTAACATTGATGCATCTGACAAATGTGCCTGTCGATTATTTATATCTAATGACGGCAAAAAACGTTCTTCTACTATTACGGGGGACCATAATGAATGGGACCAAATTTTGTTAGTAAAAATAGGTACATGTATAGGTTTTTGTGTGTACCGTAGGTGTCATGTACTACGGTCCTCCGTAATAGTGCCAGCAGCAACGCGAGTCGACGAGGGAAGAAAGGGCTGATTTTTTTCTCGCGAGAAAAATGAACGCACGAACCGCAGTGGCATGGGGAGGGGGGGGGTGAGCCTGCTGTGTGACCTCGGATCTGAGTTCCGACTGGTAGTAGGAGGGAGAGAGAAGAGAAGAGAAGAGGAGGGCGAAGATGACAAACGGGAAGAGACAAGAAGAAAAAAAGTACCAAGCAAAGACGCCAGCAGACATGTTAAGCAAGGCAAAAACGTGCGCTGTCAAGGGTGTAGGGCCTAGTGTTTCTAATGGAGGCACGAGCCGTAGTGGGGAGGGGGGAGGTGGCTCTGCTACTACGGGGGGCCATAGTAAATAGGACCAAATTTTGTTAGTTAAAATATTAAAACATAGGTTTTTGTGTGTACCGTAGGTCCTATTTACTATGGACCCCCCGTAATATGTGATCTCGGATCTGAGTTCACGACTACTAATCGGAGGTAGATATAGAAGAAGGCGAACATGATACATGGGAAGAGACTCGAATACATACATCCTAGAAGTACCAACCAAATACGTCAGGAGACGTATCAAGCAAGGTAAAACGTGCGCTGTCAGGGGCTTAGGGCCCAAGTGTTCCACACTCAAACCTAGCAGTTTGGTGGCAGTTAAAAGCATGTTAAAACAGTCAAGGCAACCTTGCTGTCTGTCGAGGGGTAAAAGGTGAAAGTGCTGTCTCCAGACTCCTGACACATCTTTGATACCAAAAACAGGAGAATCCATCCTGAACGGGCATGTCGTAGAACAACATAAACAAACACAACCAAAAACAACAACAACAACGGATTACAATACATTTTACAATGTAGTGTCGTAGTTTTGTGACCACAGAGCTTACACCTCTCTAGGATTGAAGAATCGGCACGGACACTGGGTGTGCTGGATGTCGACGGGTGGAAAGAATGGTTTAACGTGAAGAACACACACATAACATGATGAATCGAGGTGGCAGAAAGGAAAAGGTACACAGTAGCAGCAGTACAGGACACAGGATGGAATATCGTAAGGAAAGGAAAGCGTACAGAGTAGTATCCTACAGGTAGGATCTTACACGGCGAGGCAAAATGAGGGGCCTTAAAGTCTTCACTGCATGCTATTTATCTTACTGATATTACCAGCATAACGGGGGGAAAAAAATCTCCACCGCATCCTATTATTAGTCTTTACTAGTATTAACAGTATAGCGGGAGAAACGGAAAATACTGCTTGTACGCACAGAGGCACAGAGGCCGTTCTGTACGGTCTGCGAAGGTATCCCCAGGAGGTCAAAACGACATTTTGTGCGGTCGCGTATCGATACATGGATAAGAAGTGATTCATTATTCCGTAAGATCTTTACTTCGACTACTATATACCATAAACACGACTAAATGAAGCAAGCGAGCAAGCAGTTATGCCTATATGGGCTATGACGGTAAAAAAGGTCCCTTTCTTTACCGTCATAGACCATAGAGTTCTGCTGCTTGCTGTGGTTCTCACGGTTTCGTACATTATATGTAGGGGGATCATGGACGCGGCGAAGGACGACATCATATCATATATGCCAGCAAGTACAAAGACATCACCACCGTACATACCTGCAGTAGCTTCTTGCCGAGGGGCGGCGCTATGAAATGCGCGCGTTGCGTCAGTTTTTTGGGTTTCGTTTCGGATATCGCAGAATGTTGGGAGCTTTCGACGTTATATCCTGTAGGATTTGGGGGATTCCGGGCACGGGTACGGAAAAATTACAGAACTCACAGAAGTTCCGGGTACTGTGGTACGGGCACAGACAGCAGTACGTACGCCTGCGGCGAAATCCAGCATATCTACTGATTTGATCTTGATGACACTACATTCGCTACTGAATGAGTCAGCCAGTGCCCAGCCCAACTATTAAAAACTTCTGCTTCTTTCACATCTGGCGCTCTGGTACCTGGTATAATCCAGCATATATACTGCTTTGATCTTGACGACACGACAATCGCTACTGACTGAGTCAGCCAGCCAGTGCCCACCCAGCCCTACTATTGATAAGGCTGCATCTTTCAAATATGGCGCCCTGGTGCCTGGTATATACTTCGAAAAAAGAAACTCTGCCAGGCGCCTATTAATACTTCAAGCCAGCTAGCCCTTTTATAGTCCGCACGTTATGGTACCACTTTGTGGCTGTTTCATCTTGATCTCAGAAACATGGTGCCAAAGAAAGCGGGTGTACACCTCGTATGGACACCAATGTTGGTTGGTCCACCAGGTTGCCAAGATGTGAAAATCCAACAAAAAAGGGCTTCTTGCCACTATCTCACCCCTGAGATAGTGGCGAGTACAATACGTCACTGCTGTATTTTTGCCGCGTTGTTGTGTTCCGCAAATATATCTGAAAATACATGCCCTGGTGCTTCATACGAGAGCGATACGCAAAATATTTGAAATGTGTTGCACGTGTACTGCAGATTTTTACCATACGCACTGCTGCTGTTGCACAGCCTTTTACACCACCGTGTGGCCAAGTAACATCAGGAAGATGAGAGAACCACAAAGTGGTACGATAACGTGCGGTTAGAACCGCAGTCCTGTTTCGGAGAAAATTCACTTATGACTTGTCCGCAAAATGGGACTGCAGTCCTAAAAACCACTTATAATTATTACATGGGGCCATAGTAAATAGGATCTACGGTACACACAAATACCTACATATTTCCCTGTTTTTACTAAGAATATTTGGTCCTATTTACTATGGTCCTCCGTAATAGAGTGGTATGTTTGTCTGCAAAACGGCAGTCCTATAAAAGGGTATACGGAAAAACTACTCAAGTCATAAGTGACTTCTAGGGCTGCAGTCCCTTTCTGCGGACAAACCACTCAAAATTACAAGTAGTTTGTCCTCAAAAGACTGCAGTTCTAAAAGGGTTTTGAAGTGCTTACGTAATACCGGTGTCATGCTTGTAGACTATCGGCTGAGTCAAGCTGGGGAGACTATTGAAAGGTTTTAGTGGGTTCAACTCCTACACTACCTGAGTCGGGAGAGATAAAAATCTAGACTCCCTCAGGTGCCTACATCCTCGGAGTAAACCACAGTTTGATGACGGCACGGTCAGAGACAGCCCCCACTAAGGGTGGAAGAAACGAACCGGGTTCGGGTTCGAACCGGTACACGAAAACTTGAGAAATACAGAATAAGTGTGGACAGCGGGGTTTCCTCTCGCTCTCCGGGGCGCTAAAAAAAAAAAAACTACTACGGGGGGCCATAGTAAATAGGACCAAATATTGTTAGTAAAAATTGGTAAATATATAGGTTTTGGTGTGTACCGGAGGTCCTACTTACTATGGCCCCCCGGAATAGGCACTATACCTCTTTGGGCGAGAATACAAAGACCGCGAAACCCGTTTTTAAGACTGCAGTCTCTTTAGGTGAGTTTCGAGGAGAAACTACTTTGCCCCCTGGTACAGTTTGAGTGGTTTGTCGGCGAAAACTATCCTAATAAAAACTGTTATCCGAAAAGGGCTACTGCTAGTCTTCATCTCGATACCAGGGTGTGCATCGTTACAGCCAAAACAATGCTCGGGTAGGCTTCGTCTTCATTCATACCAGGAGTGCATTGCTAAGGTATAAAAAAGCAGGGCTCTGAATTGGATTGCGCTAACCGATACATAAAAAACATCGGTTTTCGACGCAAACGATATCCCCCATCTTGTGCTAACCGATATATAAAAAACATCGGTTTTCGACGCAAACGATATCCCCAATCTTGTGCTAACCGATATATTAAAAACATCGGTTTTCGACGCAAACGATATCCGGACGCGTTCTACGACAGAGGTATAGTACATTTCCGCTATTACGGGGGTCTATAGTTAACAGGACCTATGGCATACATAAAACCCTATATATTTAGGTATTTTTACTAACAAAATTTGGTCCTGTTAACTATGGACCCCCGTAATAAAACGTTTTCTGGGTGACGGGGCTCCTTGAACCCAAAATCGTCGGAATGCCAATCTTGTTTCGAAAAATAACGTAATTGTGTACTTGGGCCATAAGATTTTTCGTCGGGATGCAATTTGACTTTTGCTGACGTCAGTTTTCGGGTGCGGCATGGAGCTCCTAAAGAGATGAGCCTCAGAAAAATCAGGGTGAACCTCTATCGCAGAACGCCTCTCACGATCAGATCGATTTGAGAGGCGTTCTGCGATAGAGGTTCACCCTAAATTTCCTTGAGGCTCATCACGTAAGGAGCTCCACGCCGCACCCGAAAACTGACTTCAGCAAAAGTCAAATTGCATCCCGACGAAAACTATTATGGCCCAAGTACACAATTACGTTATTTTTCGAAACAAGATTGGCATTCCGACGATTTTGGGTTCAAGGAGCCCCGTCACCCAGAAAACGTTTTGGCGGACATGTGCTATACCTCTGTCGTAGAACGCGTCTCTTGGGAAAACCCGGGGTGTGAGTGAATCCTTGCTCGCGATAACCGATTCATCGGCTAATTCGGCGTGTGAGTGTATCCTTGTTTTCACTCTGACCCGAAATATAGTGAACGTTAGCATAAATTTCATTCAATACAAAAATTTCTTATATTTTTGGGTCAGAGTGGAAGATAAATGTGAGTGAATCCCAACTTAAGTCGGGCAAATCGGGACGATGTTTTACCGATGTTTTGCCTATAAAAAACATGTTGCCGATCTTTGCCGATTCCGATTTGAATCGCACCCATTGATTGGTTGAATCCCGATTCCTAAAAAAGAGTGAACACGGCACCCGTTTGCACGAACGTCAAACGCGAATATTAGAAAGGCGTTGTTTTGTACAGGGGATGGAACACTATCATATACCTGCAGGGAAAAATAGAGGGGGTCTACAGCATAGAAGGAGGCATTTCCCATCAGGAGCTGTTCATAAATTCCGCGAAAGGGCAATAATTTTGCGATACAGTAGTACGGCGCCTGGGTTTTGTGAACGCCAGCGTGTACGTGTAGTACGAAACACGCCTCCCTGCTTTCTCAAGAGACCTCACGTCAACGAAAACCTGTATGTAGGCACCTCAAATTTCTGCGCAACAACATTGCATCCCGGGTTTCTAAGTTTCTATCCCAACGGTTACAATTCCGCCCAAAGCGGCGCCTAGCACTTCGAAAAGAAACGCCACCGTGGATACCAGGTGTCCCCCTCCGAGGCGTGTCACGATAGAGGCAGTACTTTTTTTTGCCAATTTTGATATGCCGTTTGCGTTTGCGGTTGCGTTTTTTCAACATTATTCTTGATATGCCTATATATAGCTATAGGATTTGGGGTCGCTCATCGGGATGCATGCTTACACCATTGGGGTGCATGCCTCCATTCCCTCAAATTCAGTTTTTTTTTTTTTGGGTGACTTTCTATTACGGGGGTCCATAGTTAATAGGACCTATGGTAAACATAAAAACCTATATATTTACCTATTTTTACGAACAATATTCGGTCCTATTTACTATGGTCCCCCGTAATAATGACTTAGTTAACAGCACAGAGCTCCTCAAGAGAGGAGCCGCATAACATTTGGTTGCCGCCTATACTATGCCGTAGCGCGCGTCTTCCCCTAGATGGTACCGCCTCATCGTACAGACCTCATCACACTAGCGTTCACGTGCGATGCGGAACATGCCTCCCTGCATTCAAGAAAAACACATTAACGACGAGTGAAGCCCGTTACACAGGGTCCTCCACACTTCTGCGCAACATTGGCATCTCCGGTTTGTACGTTTCGAGCCCCGACGATCCTCACCCTCCCGTCCAGAAGTAGTGCCTGGCATAAACATCCCACCCGCCTACACTGTACCGCCTCGTAACACACAACTCCAAGGCCACCAAACGTTTTGTCATTCCGTTCGGTGTCTTGACCCGAGGCATCAGCCTAAACCTCGGTTCGTCCTCCACGCCACAACGTGCCACACGAGAGAGAGAACCTGCCGGGGCCCCCGCCCGATATTGGCGTCTTCGGCAGGACTAGCAATATGTTCCGAAGTGTGAGGACCGTTGGAATCGTTATTCGATATAGAAACATTCCTCAATTCTCCGGGACAGAGGGAAAACAGAGCTTTGAACCTGAGCGGAAATCGAACGAAAACTTGATTTTCGATTTAGACGCGCGAAACAGATTAAAAAAACGTTGTTTTTTTAAAAATAAAAATCGGCCCGATTTGTTTCATTTTTAATGAAGCCGAACGAGCGACGCGAGCCCCGATCATCGGCTGTTCATTCAAACGCTGTAATCCAAGTGCAAAAAATCACCAGCCGTTCTTAGCAGGATGCAGCTCACCCCTCATGCGACTCACGGAACACCTCACGTTTCGTTTCTAGCTCGGTGCAAGCAAGCAACGAACGCCTGTTCGGTGAAAACCCGACGTGCTCCGTCCCGGCATTGCAGGGATGCGAGGGTCTATACTCATAAGACTGCAGCCATGCACGGCATGAGTACGACTCCCCCCCCGCCCCGCTCATAATGACCCCCCCCCCCCCCCCTTGATAATGCCTGGTCGGTGTAAACCCGACGTGCTCCGTCCCGGCATTGTAGGGATGCGAGGGTCTATGGTCATACGACTACGGCTATGCATGATAATGAGTGCACCCCCCCCCCTGATAATGAGTACCCCCCCCCCCGCCCCCCGCCGGGCTGGCTGGCGAGGGGACTAGCAAGGTCGGTAGAAGACGTCACAGTAGGGCTTCCCCAATAATGCCGGGTGCTTATTATAGAGCCGATGAAGTCGCCTGGCACAGACTATGCCGGTTGCCTCTATAGCGCCGGTATTGTTGTGGACCACTGTCGCACAACTACCAAAACCGGCAACTTAATCCTCCCTACATTTTAAAGCTGAGAGTCGGCAGGACTTCCCGACTAGCTACTGAACCTAGTCAACAAGTCCGCTGGCGAAGTCGACTGGTGGCCTACCGACATACCGACTAAAGTCATACGATCGGAGCGAGCCTAAATACAGCCGCGGAGGCCCGGCCCCCCCCCAAATAAAAATGTACCCCGCATTGAACAACCTTTCCTCTTCACAAATATGAAAAACTCAACAAGTCTGGTAGAGGGGCACCTCCGGGAAACGATGAACTATTGAGTCCGACTGAATAGCATACTGATGACTTACGGCGAGTCGTGCCGACTCACAGCTGGAACCATTTTGCGTTTCGGATGTCGATTGAACCGGACGGACTGGCTTCTCTTCGATCTCACGGCTCTAAAAATATTTTGTACCAGGAAAGGTTGCCGAAGGAAACGACTTCAAGACCATGGGGCTTATATGCACACAGCAGTACGTACAGCACGCTATTACGGGGGTCCATAGTTAATAGGACCTATGGTATACAGAAAAACCTATACATTTTACTATTTTTACAAACAAAATTTGGTCCTATTTACTGTGGTCCCCCGTAATAGTACGGGGGACCATAGTAAATAGGAACTACGGTACACACAAACCTATATATTCACCTATTTTTACCAACAATATTTGGTCCTATTTACTATGGCCCCCCGTAGTATCGGCTGGGCAAGCTGCCGTACTCCTGTACGAAGGGTTAACGTTTTCACGTCTTCACATTCATATGTTCGACATGTTTTTTTTATGGGTTTTTGCCAAAATCAGGTTTACCTCAGTCACTTTTGTGCCAAAACCAGTTACACGCTAAAAACATGTGCCAATCACACGCCAGGAGCCCTGCCATTGGCCAGCCTCACATCGTGCCTGTTTTTGGCTCGAAACTGGCCACAGGTACATCTGGATTTGTCGTACTTTGTCTAGCTTTCAATTGTTTTCGGCCTGATTTTCAGCCAATCAGAGACGCCATCCGTACACTGTTTTCTCTCTGCGTAAGCGATTTCTCGTCCCTCGGTTGCAATCCAAGATGTCAGGAGACAGGACAAATAACCTTTGACAGACAGCAAGTTTGCCTTGACATTGCCTTGACCGACACCAAAATAGTGGGGTTTAGTGAGGAACAACCGGCCCTAAACCCTTGACAGCGCACGTTTTGCCTTTTGCTTGACATGTCTCCTGGCATCTTGGGTTGCAATTACTATTTCTCAACTCTCTTAAGTGCGTATCTATATATCTATATACTTGCGCATGCTTATGGGTAGGCTGATTTCACTTTTTCTTCTCGGGGTGTAGGATGTGTTTCGGTTGTTATGAAGCGTACAGTCAGTAGTACTCTATTGTTCTACAGCATTGTGAACACAGCTGGCAGTCCGTCTGCCTCACCCCGCGTCGAGGTGGCCTCAGGCTTGGTCAGGCAAACAACTTCGCGCCGAGCAGGCGGTTCCGCGAGGGTCGTCTAGAAGCTTCAAAGCTGGACACGGGCGGGAAGGCGACAGAACAAATACTCTTGACGCGCCCGCCGTGGCGAAACTAACGAAGCCTGGTGAGTCTCTGCATGCCTGCTGCATGTGGAGCCCGTGGCGCCTATACCCTAAAGAAACAAATCCAGATTTTGGATGCCACACGCTCAATGTTCAGGCAGTTCATCAGGCTGCGACTCTCAGGCTGACTCATATGGGACCAGAAACCAGAAAACGAGACAGGATTTTCCCTTCGTCGCGTAGAAACCCCAGGGTAGTGCCGTCGGTAGACATGAGCCATTTCCGCTCACTGCTCAAATATGAAAACCTGTGCTTTCAACACCCAGCACCCGCCGCCGCCTCCGATTTCTCGCCGCGCAGGGCACGTCATACGAGATGACGTCAAACCTTCGAGGCCGTATGCCCCACTGCCCTGAGAGTGCTCGCTACCAAGTTTGAGGATCGTTAAAGCTGTGTGGCAGGAGTTCTCGCTCAAGACATTGGAGCCTGACCCATTTCTGGCCGGTGTTTTTCCAGACGGAAATGGGACCCAGTTTCGTCTTGGAAAAAACGGGCCAGAAATGGGCCAGGCTCTCACGTCTCGAGCGAGAACCCCGGCCACACAGCATCAACGACCCTTAAACTTGGTAGCGAGCACAGGCAGTGGAGCATAAAGCCTCGAAGGTTTGGCGTCATCTCGTGCCCTGTGAGGCGAGGGATCATCGGCAGTGGTAGGTGTTGTGTGTTGAAAGCGCAGCTTTTTCCTGCCGCGGCATACCAAATAATATCTCCCATCGGCTGTGTGGGTTTCAACACCATAAAGGGGAAATGCTGTTCTGTTTTTCTGGTTTCTGGTCCCATAAGAGTCAGCCTCATGGGAGCCGAAACCGGAAAACAAAACAAGGTTTGTAGAGAGATCCAGGAATATTTTCGGCCCAGATCTGACTTATCGAATCTTATCGATGGCCAAAAAACAGAAATCTCTAAAATATTTTCTGTACTTCGATCGGAAAAGGCCTGGCCAGACGAAACCAGACACTAGTTGTGTACGGTCCCAGAGCTGGCCAAAGCTGGTTTTGAACCCCACACAGGAGGCATAACGTGGCGGGCCTAACACTTGTACATATCATCGCTACTATTGCTGTTCTGTCTCTCGGTATCTCTGACACGGTATCCTGGCATATAGCGGTATCTAGAGAATGCAAGCTCCGGTGACGGCGAACAACTGACTACACCGTTTGTTCTTGGCAGTTGATGTGTTCTTGGGCTTTCAGCAATGTCAACGCACTGCTCCTTGATGCTGCAGCAGACTGCCAAGCTTGGGGACCCTTCGTCGAAGGAAGCCAACCCAGTCCAGCAAGCTCGAGTCCGCGAAAGCAGGCTCCATGTTCCCCGGCGGGCACCAAACAGGGTGCGTGGGTGCCGTGTACTGCTGTGTCCGCCGAATTCAAATATTATTGCGGTAACTCCTCCCTCCAACGTCCTCCCAACTCAAACAAAACCCCGGCATACCTACACTAAACACCATAATATAGGAAAAGACGAAAGTCGATATACGAATCTGGGCCATACGAAAAACGAAGTGCATGCCAGTTCCGTTTTCCGGTTTCGGCTCCCATAAGATTCAGCCTCACAGGCGCAAAAAAAAAAAAGTTACTTTTACGACCACGGTAATGATTTCTCATGCATGGCCGTAACACCGCTCGTGGCGTGTGCTTTTTACTTGGTTTCAGAATGTGACTGTTTTTGGCTCAAATGGAACAGGTGTACCTTATTTTGGCCAAATCCATTCTTTATTGTCAGCGAACATACTATTAACACCTGGAATTATTACGGGGGACTATAGTTAATAGGACCTACGGTGCACACAAACACCCATAAATTTCCATATTTTTACTAACAATATTTGGTCCTATTTACTATGGCCCCCCGAAATAATAATAATAATAACAATAATAATAATAATAATAATAATAATAATAATAATAATAATAATAATAATAATAATAATAATAATAATAATAATAATAATAATAATAATAATAATAATAATAATAATAATAATAATAATAATAATAATAATAATAATAATAATAATAATAATAATAATAATAATAATAATAATAATAATAATAAATAATAATAATAATAATAATAATAATAATAATAATAATAATAATAATAATAATAATAATAATAATAATAATAATAATAATAATAATAATAATAATAATAATAATAATAATAATAATAATAATATGTGTCACAAGGCGCAGGAGCAGCGGGTAGTTGGCCCGCGGATGACCGATGACAGCGCCCTACCGTCTGCTGGCATCTCTCCCTCCTCCCTACTCTGCTGTGTGCTGTCACTGGCAGACAGCAGTAGTAGGTAGGCAGGCAGAGGCAACTTGTGCCCGCGCTTGTTTTGCGCAGTCGAGCCTATGATATGTGTGAACTTCAAACTGCAGCAATAAAACTAGGGGCGAGGGGAGGAGTGAGCCGAGTACAGCAGCGACCGCGGCAGCAGCAGCAGCAGCAGTAGTAGCAGGGAGCAGGTACGTCGTACGTGGCTTGAGCCACGAGCCAACTCGTATATATCATCGATTGCCCTCAAGAAAGTGCAAGATGAACATGCTGCTTGCGGGTCTGCTGGTGGGGTGACTGATGATCACTACCAGGTGATGTGGAGCAAAGCTCACACAACCACTGCGCAGACCGGCATCTCAAGTGTGGAAGTTTGGGCATCCAAAGGGTATGCATATGAGTGGACGGGGACAGGAATAGGGGCGTAGAACACGATATAGCACTGCTGTTGCTGTGGAGTGCAAAGGGCCTGGACGCTCGAGCAGCACGTGCCCCCACAGATATCACGACTGCAACACAGAAAGAACGGCTTTGAAGTTTATCGACGAAATAGACCGCCGCGGGGCCGCCATTAACAGCGAATCCTACCCAAAATACAGCGGACCAGGGAACCCCGTGGGCGTTGCTCGGGGCTCTGTGCAGCAGCACCGGGGTGGCTATACCAGCAGCATCATTGAGATGCGTTTCCTTGTCGACTCTCGCCCCCTTATAGTAGCCCTCTCTGCGCGTACTGGAGCTGAGCGTTCACGTTTGGTACGTAAAAGGCCTACTGTACCACGAATCTCCTGGTTCGGTCGTCCAATATGCTAGCGAAGTAAACACGCACCTGGACATCCTCCAGCAGGCCTTGGCGGGCAGCTTGCCAGACATCCACATCGGTCATTGTGCGCAAGGGCAAAGCTCTCGCGGGCTGTCCAGCGCGTCAATATCAAAAACTAACAGGAGTAAAAAAATCGCAGGTTCGTCGCAAAACAAACCACCAAACACTCTGCTCTGGGCTCTGAAAAAATAAAATCGCTGCAACAGCCTGCGATACATGACCTGCGCGGCGTTCTTCAACTAGGGGGGGGGGAAATTTACCCTCTTGTTTGCCGACGCCCACAAGTGGTCACCTTTGATGTGGGAGTATCAGCAGTGTGTGTGGATATTTTTTTTTTTTTTTTTTTTTTTTTTTTGTTCATCACTTTTACTTTCCAGCCCACTCGTAGGAGGTTTTACCCTCGACGATCTTCTGGACAAGCCGTGGTCACAGGTGTCGTCCCTTCTCCCCCCCGGTACGTGCCTTTATTTTTTATCGCGCATAGGGTTCAGCATTCCCACTGCTCGTCGACTTTCATCGAATGTACAGCTAACTCACGCTCTCGCGCTTTCCGCTAATCAATTTTATGCAAGAAAAAGTCCCTACGAGCATGCACTCGGTGAGACTCGAACTCACGAAATTGATCTTGATAGGCTCGCGGACCACCTACCAAGCCACCGGGGACGCCGGTATGTACCAGCAAGCAGTACCAGTAATATGAACCTCCCTCCGCATATGTACCTGCTAATATCCTGAAGTGGGGTACGAAAGGTACATGTATGAAACTCCGCACGAGGCACTGGCATACAAGGTACAAGTGGTTATCCAGTAAAAAATACCCATTTTTACTGCTGTTTATTTATCTGATCTACGAGGTATATTTAATATACAAGATACGTTGGTTATTAGTCAACTCGCGGAAGAAAAATGGAATACGCGGGAACGGTTTTCCCGCAGTGTTCGTGAAGTCGAGTATCGACCGCTCGGTTGAACTGACAGCTGAATCATCATGGCGTCCAAGTTGTTTGTCCCCAAAACGTCGCAAACAAAACCGTGGCAAGTTGCACACAGTTCTCTTTGACTTTAAAAAGAAAAAAAAAATGTACAACAACAGAGCAGTTACTGCTGCTGCTGTAGTACGGCAGTAGTAGTAGTAGTAGTCTGTAAAATATACCAGGTATTAATAGTAATACATAGTACCAATTCGCCAAAAAGGCTGAAAAAAAAAAACACACACACACACACACAGGCAGCTTCAAAGGGACAGGGTTACGACGGGCTGCTGCCGGTGCCGGGGAAGTAGTACTGCTGCCGGTGCCGGGGAAGTAGTACTGCTGCTGCTGCTGTGTACGACGCGTACTTTATGGTGTATTTTGGTTGCTGGCGTATGTATGTATGTTGTGTCGGCCGCACCTAGTGCGAAGGCATGGTATTACGTAGGCTATTAATGCATTACGGTGTGTTATCTCTGTGTCGTAGTCTGTGACCACAGAGCTCGTATCTTTCTAGGGTGAAGAATCAGCACGGACACTGGGCTTGCTGGATGTCGACGAGTAGAAGAACGGTTTAATGTGAAGAACACACACACACACACACACACACTTGTAGCACCAGATTTATATTCTGTGCGTCGTGTGTGTGTCGTATATAAATAAAGCGCTGCGAAATTAAAAATTATTTATTAAAAAAAATTAACTTGTATATACAATATTTGTAGCGAGTACCAGGTACCTGGTATGAGATACGCGTATTGTATGTATATCAATTGACTACGCACTACCTTTTACCGATATATTTTCACTGACTATGTATCTATACGCCCTGCGTCCTACTCCGTATCTACATTCCATCCCCACGCCATTGGAAGTAGTCCTCCCTCCTCCTCTCTTCTCCCCCTGGCGGCCTGTCGGTCTCGAAGGGCGAGCTTATATCGGTGCACCCGGCGCGAGATCGCGACCTGGGTGGTCACCGATATGATCTGGAAAAGATGCTCCTTACAAACCCCTTTTCTTGCTAGAGATCCCCCGTCCGTTCCTCCGATGATGCTCGTTGCCAGCTGGTCAATGAAATCACTGCCTTCCTTCCCGAGGCGTCCAAAGCTTTCCACCGCGAGGGTGACAAGTTTATGGCTGCGCTCGTCGAAGGACACTTGTCCTGCACGAGCGTAGTGGTTGCGCTTTCGCGCCTCGGAAGTGGAGGCAGCTGATCCGTCTCAATTCGTGATAAATTTAAGTTTTGGCGGGCCATGTCAGGCCTGCCACGGCTGGCTGTCGCACCCTCTATCCTCCCGAGTAGAATCAACCAGAATCAACTTATTAAATAAAATGCCCTGTAATAAGGGAAGGGGCACAAGAAAATCCCGGAATTTTCCACCCAGAGCGTTGTAAACACTTCTTCTGTGAGAGGGCACACCTGACACCTGCTACGCCCCCACATATCATCCATGCGGAACGTCGTATAAGATGTTCCGGCCCGGTATACCTTTGTTCATTGTATGAACAGGACAGGTACAAGTACAACAAGTACAACAGGACAGGTGCAAGTACAACAGGAGGATAGGTGCAAGTACAACAGGACAGGCGCAAGTACAACAGGACAGGTACAAGTACACAGCGAAAATACGAAAATACAACGCGTGCGTACGAAAAAACAAAAGCGGGTAAAAACAAACAAAATACGAAGTACCTACGAGTATACGCATCAAAATACGAACTCAAAAATGCCCATGATACGTATTATTGCGAGTGCTAACTGGTACGAGTTACTGCTGTTTGTTGTTGTAGTGCCTACCGTCACTCGTGGGGTCTTCCTCGTCTCATCATTCTCACTTTTAGGAGCTTGTGAGAACGCAAGATCAAAAATAAAAGTAGCACAAAAGCGTCAAGTCAATGTATCTATCATCACACCAACCCACACTTTTCTTACTTGCTCGTAACTACTTGCATGCGAAGGAGGTGGCGGGTATTTCGGTGCTCATTCGCAAGCAAGAACAGTTGTTAATAGTATCATAAATCATATCGGTATGTATTACAAGGCGCTTCGCTCCGCGGGCGGCCTACGCCGCCCGCTACGCTCGATCAGGAAGGAAAAGTACATCAAATTATGCGAAGCGGACAGAGGTCCATGATTGTTATTTTTTATTTTTATTTTTATTTTATTTTATTTTATTATTTGCCTTCTCACAATGTGCAGGGCCTTATTCAAGATGAAAATTGAATATTATTGTTTTTTTTCATGACTGACGGTAGTAACTATATTGCAAACTGGCGACTTGAAAATGCCAAGAGTCCCGCCGCCGCCATGGTTGAGGAGAACGAGCATCTAGACTTAGGTGCCTACATCCTCGGAGTACACTACACTTTAATGACGGTCAGAGACAGGCCCGACCAAGGTGGAAGAAACGAACCGGGTTCGAACCTGTGCACGAAAACTTGAGAACTAAGTGTGGACAGGGGTTTCCTCTCGCTCTCCGGGGCATTAAAAAAAAAAAAAAAAACACAGCTCGGACGCCACATACGCTTTGCGTCGCGGGCGGTTTTCCGCTACGCTCACTCACATACAAATCGTACGTACTACGTACATACCCCAGATAGGGTACTTATTTTCTTCTTTCGATATGCTCTGTGTTTGTACTCGTAATTTCGAAAGATAAAGCACAGCACGGCACAGCAACACAGCAAAAACAATGAAAATGAAACCGAAATTTTCTGAGAGAAAAAAAATCCCCGTCCCCTCGCGTGTAATAATTTACTATTACGGGGGTCCGTAGTTAACAGGACCAAATATTGTTAGTAAAAATACCTAAATATATAGGTTTTTATGTATGCCATAGGTCCTGTTAATTATAGACCCCCGTAATACCTGATTGGAACACCATACACCGGTCAAAAACGAAAAAAATCAAACAGCAAAGCTCTCTCAGCCTCGTACGCCGCCCGCCCCTCTCGCGACCATCTCGCCACCGATTCGGTCCGGGTAAAGCTTTCCTCCCTCTCTTCCACAGTGAGCCCCGTCGCCCGCCTCGCGTGAAACCCGGTGCTCACCGTGGACCTCGTTCGCCAGCTCGACAATGTTGGTGCTCAGACTGGGTTTAATTTTCAGCCCGGTCGCAAAAATAAGCACCGCTTGAATCTTATCTTGCAATCCCGAACGACCCTTAAATACTCGTACGTATTCTATCAAAAATCACAAATGGAGGCCAGACATAGCCCAGTCATGCTTCTCTCGTGTCTTGAGGCACACGCGACGCCCAGCCACGAAAACGGCGACCGCGCTCCGTGCAACACCCCCTCTACCCGCCAGCACCCGCTGACACCCGCGACGGTGCCGGGGTCGCCCGCGGAACCGTGCTCGGAGTACACGCACGCACACGAAACGAAAGAAGAAAAAAGGACTGAAAGTGCAAAGAGAAATGGAGAAAACAAAGACCCGCTGGAAAGGTCCGGCAAGTAATAAAAGGAGGCGATTTCCAAGTGGGAGCTCTGAGAGGCCAGGGATGTACCAACCGAGCACGCTCAGGGAGTGAGATCTAAGTGAGTTGTTCTATAGCTCCTGACACCGACCCAGAGCTGACTATCTGGTTTGCAATCCATGCGTGCCCTATACGTATATAGGCGTTCATTGTGTTCTGCACTTTCGAAGGCAGTATGATCGCCTTGGTCGACAGATGAGAGGCGGGTGCCGTTGTATCTGGTTTGCAATCCATGCGTGCCCTATACGTATATAGGCGTTCATTGTGTTCTGCACTTTCGAAGGCAGTATGATCGCCTTGGTCGACAGATGAGAGGCGGGTGCCGTTGTTGTGTATCACCACACCGATTGTGATCAACACTACCTTAGACCTGACATTGCCCAGTGAACGTAAATAAAACACCAGGTACCTGGCACGAGGTGTTCACGTCACAACCCTGTCCCTTCAGTAGGGGGTTCCAGGCTGACCCGTGGTCCTCTGTAAATAATCGGGCTGCCTCGCCTACATTTGTGGCGCGTGCAATATATATCTCCGATATAGCCTACTGTGGACAGGCTCGAAACAGCGAGATAGGCAGGCTCTGTTCCAAAAGGAATACCAAATTACGGGTACCAAATTACGGGCACTGATACCAGCAGCCTCACCACTCGACCGACAATGAACACTCGAGTAGCAGTGCGGTCAGTAGAAGATCCGACGCGCACACGCCACAAGTGATGCCTTTGCGGAGGGCACATATATCGTGTAAAAAAACGTCTGCTACATACGCACCGTATCATACGAACAACTACTCCGGCAGTACCGGAGTGCTGTCTAGACTGCCCCCCCTCTCCTCGACCCCGGGCACGGCGTCCGCCATCACAGACCATTTCGAAAGCGGTCCCCAACGCCCCGCCGGGTTATGCATGTGCAAAAACCTGCCCTTGCTTCCAGCCGCGTCTCTTTCTCTGCTCTCCGCACCGGCTTGTTGAGTCGTGGCAAAGTCTACGTGCGCGATCAACTGAGGCCCGCGGTCGAGGATGGCGCGCCCCGCCTGGCGAACCGGGGGCGGCTGCGGGTTGTCTCGTGCCCAGCAACGCAGGATGTCCCACACTGCGGCGCCCGGGGCATCCGTCTTGAGGGCGAGGGGTTCCCTGTGCATGCTGGAAGTGCGGTACCCAGCTGCCTCCAGCGCACCCATGACCTTGGTCGCGTAGGCAGTCGGGATCAGGCAGATGGCGTGTGAGGTGTGCGAGGTGGTGGGCGGGTGGAGGCGACGGAGTCGGCCGCATGGCAGGACGGGCGATGCCATCGAGTTGCCTAGGGTTACTCTTTTATCAGTGCAGAAATGACGCAACTCTAGTTCCAAGTTTCCGCCCCAAAAAAAACGTGGGTGGGCGATACCTCTGTACCCCCCCGAACTTTTCATTGGCCCAGAACCGAGCAACGCGACGCGACATCGGAATATGCGAAATTATCCGTATTTCCGTTCTTGGTGTTTTTCTTCCTGGCGCAAGCCGGACCACTGGCAGCACGACAGCCTGCGTACAAAAAACTACGCACACAATGAGCACGAACGATACGACCCTAAAACGCGAGACCTGTGGACGGATAGATTCCTCGAGGAGGCTACAAAGTACGATTTTTTCCTCCTAAAGAATGATGATACCTCCCCCGAGAGAAACCTATTGATAGCCTTGACACAACCAAGGGTGAGTACTAATTCACCTGTTCTCTCGGCGGGTGTCTGGAGAAACCAAGGGTGGAAAACATGTCCCGCAAGTTGTAGAAAAGCGGTACGTCCGGAAGCTCTCGAGACACCGCTTTCAACAAGGATTCCGCTCGACCCGCAGCTGCCAAGCGCGGACGCCGAGCCGCGACCCGCGCCAACAAGCCGGCACCATGAACCTCAGAAGCCAGGCCGCCCTTTTCCGCGGCACCGCACCCACCAAGTTGGTTTTCGCCCTGCGTCTCCAGCGTTGTCCCTTCTTCTTCGTCGGCCACTACCGCCGCCGCTAGCAAATCTGTCGCTCGCTCCACCCACGCCTCGTCGTGCAACGGCCCGCTCCAGATCGGCCCGCCCATTTTCAAGGCACCGCCGGTCTCCGGACAAACGCCGCCCAGGGTCCGCGGCCGAGACGACTCGCGCGTCCCGCCCGTCGCGCCACTCGTATCGCTGCCACCGCCACCGCCATTGCCACAGCTGCCACCGCCGCAGTTCTCTTCCCCGGCGAAAGGCGTAGCTGTCAGCGCGATTCCGAGCGGCGGCGGCGGCTCGGACGACTCGGAGGGTAGCGGTCGCGGTGTGGGTACTCTGTCTTTTTTCGGTGCTTTTGGCGGAGGGAGGACCGGCAGGAGGAAGAAGCTGGGGCAGGTCTCCGACTGCAGGACGTAGCAAGTGCTCTTCCGCGCGGCCACCAAGGCGGCTCTGGGGGAGCGCGAGACGCGCACGAACACGCGGACGTAGTGGTCGATTGCGACGCTGAGCACAGGGCGGATGCTCCGGCGGTGGCGGCCCGCGGCGGCCGACGTGGCGTGAAGCAGGATTCGGAGAGACATCTCGTGGTGGTAGCCACTCCTGGTGGGCACGCTTCCGTAGCGAGCAAACGCGACCCCCGGCTTGTGAGGGTCAAGAGTGTCGGCAAAGCCGGGGGACGTAGAAGGGCGGAGGCGCGACGGGGGGACGGAGGGAGGGGAGCAGGGGTGGGGGGAGAGGAGGGGACGTATCACGTTGAGCATTAACCGTTCATACTTCTTTAATTGTATTATTACCATGGTTGTGCGGCGGAAAAAGATATCTAGACAAGCATCGACAGCAGAAACGAAGACGCAGCATGGTAGACCCTGCAGTCTCAATCAACTACGAAGCCTCTCCACATATGCACATGCAGATAGTTTAGCGACTGCAGCATACCTGTGCCCCGCTAAGGTTAGGCATGTCGGTTGACGTGATGCAAAGTAGTCCGCCGTCTTTCACCGCTTGGACGCCCGCGTCAAGGAAGCCGGCGGCGCAACCATAAGGGTCGATGTCAATGATGTCGTAGGTTCCCAGCCCTCCGGCCCTGGCTGCATACATGACATCCAGTGCGTCGCCATGGTGTATTTCCAGCTCTTCCCCCGCGCCGCAGATTTTGGCCGCTTGTCTGGCCAACAGTCATGCACCGCGGCAAAGCAGACTTCAGATACGCACACACGCCGGAAACATGAGCCAGAAACAGCGTGGGAAAGAACAAGAACCTCGAGCCACTGAAACTCATCCGCGAATCCCTGTGTGTACAAGCCAACGACGACGTCCCATGAGCTGCAAAGGTGGCCACCCACACTGGAGTTGTTTTCTCAGTCAACCATTTCCATTGACGCGCCAGTGGAGGGTCTTCCGAACGTCGGTCGCGCGTAAAATAGTGGTGAAATGTGCTTCAACAGAACGCACTGACTTACGGACGGTCGTTTTCTGTCATTGAGGATGCAGTTGTGGAGCACCGTACCTTATTGCCTCTATTGCTGCTGTATCGTAGTCATTCGCGACGACTCTCCGAATCCCTGGGACCTCTGTCAGGTACCTGCAGGAAATACGTAATATTGTTGAATAGTTGTTGCGTCATGGGCAATACGGTCGTAAGAGTGCGCGGGGGTTCAGTTTCAGTCTGACACCGCAGTAGGAGGTACAGTAAGCTTCGCGCAGCGGGAAGTCCCGCCCACTACGCTCGCTTACGAGGAAGAAAGGATTGGAACAGATGGTCCAAAAAAAGGGTGCAAACAGGCGACCTGCACATGCCAAGAGCTCCATGCTCCATCCAGGAAAACAACCCCGACGCCGCATGGATGTACGTGCATCCTTCTTTCGAAATACACGAAAGAGAAAACACAGCACGGCACAGCACCATAAAAACAATGAAAGTGAAACGAAAATTTGAAAGGAAAACAATCCCCGTCCCCTCCGATGTTATTATTTCTCGCGTGATCGAAGTGCGTTGCGTCGGCCGAAACAAAAATCGAACAGCAGAGCTTCTCTCAGCTCTGTACGCTGCCTGCCCCCCTCGCAACCACCTCGTCACCGATTTAATCCGGGTAAAGCTTTCCTCCCTCCCTAACCCAGTGATCCCCGTCGCCCGCCTCGCGGGAAGTCCGGTGCTCACCGTGGCCCTCGTTCGCCAGCTGAACAGTTTTGGTACTCAGTCCGCCGAGCTCTCTCTCTGAACTTTGTTCCCAAAAAATAAGCACCGCGCCTAATGTTCTTTCGCACACCAAAACGACCCTAATAGACTCGAACGTATGATATTCAACCCAGCATCAGGAGGTCAGACAGGGCCCACTCAAGTTTTCCTCGTGCATCGATGGATACGCGATGCCTAACCACGCAAACGGCGACCGCGCTCCGTCCACCCCCCCCTCTACCCGCCAGCGCCCGCTGATACCCGCGATAGCACCGTGCTCACACCCTCGTTGCCGTTCTCTGGGTACACGCACACACAACAAAAAGAAAGGCTCTCGCCAGCAAGTAATAGAAGGAGGCGGTGGTCAAGTGGGAGCTCTGAGAGGCCAGGTTTGTGCCGATCGAGCCCGTTCAGGAAAAAGACAAAGGAATACGTGTATACAAGGCGCTTCCCTCCGCGGGCGGCCTACGCCGCTCGCTACGCTCGCTCAGGAAGGAAAAGTATATCAAATTATGCAAAGCGGACAGAGGTCCATGATTGAATGTAGTTTTTTTATGACTGTAGTTGCAAACTGGCGACTTGATAATGCCAAGAGTCCCGCCGCCATGCTTCAGGAGTAAACAGCTCGGACGCCACATACGCTTCGCGTCACGGGCGGTTTTCCGCTACGCTCGCTCACATGTCGTACGTACGTACATACCCCAGGGAGGGTATTTATTTTCTTCTTTTTATATGCTCTATGTTTGTACTCGTATGTGTGTTCTTCACATTAAACCGTTCTTTCTACCCGTCGACATCCAGCATAACCAGTGTCCGTGCCGATTCTTCAATCCTAGAAGAGATATAAGTTCTGTGGTCACAAAGCTACGCCACAGAGATACTACGTTGCCACGTATGCAGTAAGCACAGTGGGCAATGCAATGCCATGTCATCATACTGGATACAGGACAGGCACGACGTACACATTCCATGAAATAGAGAAACGAAAGGAAACAAAGAAAAAAACAAAAACAAAGAAGACAAATCGAAAGAGAAAAAATAAACAAGAAAAAATGTAAGAAACAAACTGTCGTGCCCCCCCCGCAGGGGATGTGGCAGACACTTGAAAAGGACGAGCTGGAAAAAAAAGGAAAAAGAAGACCACTACTCGTCGTGAACAGAGTAAGCCTAAGAACCAAGGGAACATAACAGGCAAACCAAGGCACAAAGCATCCTCCAGGTAGCGGCAGCAGTTTGTGGTATGAGTAGCATAGCCAGGTTCTCCCTGCTAGTCCGCCTGGTACCTTGTCACCCTGTCTGCCGCCTCCATCCTGCGTTCGTCAACGATGCCCGGCCCCTCGGCGTCAGACAATATGAAACAAGCAAAGCAGGCTCGTCATCCACCCACGCCACACGACTCCTTCAATAAGGCTCATCAATCGAAGAAAGGAAGAGAAATAAATAAATTGGAAATCACAGAAGATCAGCGCAAGAAAAAAACAAAAAACAAAAGGAAGACAAAGGAACACCACGTTCGAACCAGCTGCACCAGTTGGTGGCACGAGTAGTATAGGCATGTTCTACTTCCTAGTCTGCCCGGTGCCTTGCTACCCTGTCTGCCATCTCCTTCCTACATTCGTCCACCGCATTTTCCCTTCTACTCCTGTTCCCTCCCCTCTCCGCATTCCCTTGTTTGGGCTTTCTGCCACTCCTCCTGTTGCCCCCGCTCCCCCCATTCCCTTGGACACCACCCACGGCGGATGCGCGCTGCTGCCTACTCAGCTCAGCCTCAGCCTCGTGCACCTCACCATGAACCGTTCGGCTGCTTCGAGGATCCCCCGGTACTACTTCCCCGCCTTTTAGGCAGGAGTGGACGACAGCGCGGTCTCAACTCCAAACACTAAGGGGGCAAGTTCCGTTGACCCTTCGGTGGCTCGGAACTCCCTAAGGTCTTCGACTGTGCATCTATGCCAAGTCTTAAACTGTCCGCCAGGTCTCGGGTTTTCCCCACCAGCCATCGTCCCGAACATTACCCGACTGGGTAATCGCTCCTGCTTTGTCGTGCCACCCTCCCCGCAAAGAAGAGTCGCCGTTTGCGAATGGTCGTTACGTACGAAAGAAAAAGCACAGCACGGCACAGCAGCACCGCAAAAACAATGAAAATGAAACCGAAAATTTCGGAAAGAAAAAAAAAATCCCGTCCCCTCGCGTGTAATAATTTCCTGCCTGATTGGAACACCTTACACCGGTCAAAAAGAAGAAAAGAAAAAAATCAAACAGCAGAGCTTCTGTCTCAGCCTCGTACGCCGCCCGCCCCTCTCGCGACCATCTCGACACCGATTCGGTCCGGGTAAAGCTTTCCTCCCTCTCTGCCACAGTGAGCCCCGTCGCCCGCCTCGGGTGGAGCCCGGTGCTCACCGTGGACCTCGTTGGCCAGCTGGACAATGTTGGTGCTCAGACTGCGTATTTCTCTCGGTGAATTTCAGATAGGTCGCAAAATAAGCACCGCTTGAATTTTATTTTGCTTATCCAAACGACCCTTATATATTCGTACATAGTACAAGGTTCCCCTCCGGGAGGTGCCGTATTAATAGGGGAGTGGCGCCAGAGCGAAATAATTATACTCGTATGAAACCTTGCACACTTTTTTAGAAGTAGCACCTGCACCCACCCATCATTTTAACGTGAAGAACACACAGCATATTTTGAGGACAGACTATATTGTACTGCTGATCGCGGAATTAGTGTGGGATCATTAATTACTACAATAATAATATATAACAGGGTATATCGGTAAGTTGAGGTATATTGATCCAGCTGACTCGCGGCGATTAATTCGTAAGTACATAAACGTTGCGCGAGGTCGAGGTTGCGCCATAATACTTTGTGTCCGGCTGAGTAATAAAAGGTGCAGCACATACATACTTACATGCATACTGGTACTACTATATATATATGTTCCCCCAAAATAAATGTTTCTTGGTGCTCAGGGTATAATATCAAGGGTTCACATTTAAATGCTCGAGAACAAATCGTAGTCCGAGTACTGAGAGTATTGGAATACAGGCGGCAAAACTATACTGCGAGTACTGAGAAAGCCCAAATACTGAGAGTACAATGAGAGTGTGAGCAGTACCGAACCCCGAGAATACAGGTTGCTTAAAGTATGTACCCGCAGTAGTATCGAAACACGACATAATAAACACTTGGGGTAAAGGCAATATATGCGCACAGTATACAGAACCTCGAGATACTGAGAGTATTCGCAGTCATGCATAATATTATATCGAAATACTGGCAGACTGCTTTGAGTGCTCAAGTTGTCTCCAGCGAAAGTAGTAAGTATACTGGGCATATATTGAGGGTATTTCATTACTGCGAGTACTGAGTCTCGCAGAAGAAGCAGCAGTACGAACACTACCAATGGACGAAATACTGCTATAGACTAGTACTTACTGGTATACTTGTAGTACCCGCGGTACATAACCCCGAGATACTTGAAGCAGAACAGGCGGTATCCATGCCACCAGCAGTAGCGAACCCCGCATTAGTGCGAGCCCGAAGAAAGTATACGCAGTAGTATCTACAGAACCTCAAAATACTGCGAGTACTCGCAGTATCTCGAGTACAAAAACCCCGAAATACTGCGAGTGTACGAAGTACCTACGGTAATAGCAGCAGTATTTTCTCGAACATACTTTGCTTTACTCCCAAGTATTCGGAGTAGCTGTGAAATTTTGAGGTATGAACGCACGCCACACGCAAGCGCGCCGCCCAAACTCTTTAATTTGGGCTAAAACACACAAGTAACATGTATGTACTCTTTATCATATTACGAGTATACGTTCAGAAAAGCAAGGTGTGGAAGAATGTATTATTATTACTGTAGTACTCTGTTGTAGTTCTGGTACAAAAATAGTCAAAAGGATGGTGCGAGTCGAACCTCTGAAACGAAAATGTTATCCAGCAAGTGCAGTTTAAACGTCTACGCTAGAACAGCGCTCGTACAACTGGCATGTCGTGTTTTTTACGCAATCTAAAACACTTTGCACGATCTCCTACAGCAGTAGAGTAGCTTGCACAGGTACGACTGCATATGCAGCAGTACTGCTGTAAAATGCAACGCGCGGAACGTACGTGTACTGATCCCCTTTCAGCTGGCTCTAGGATCTATCGATCAGCAATGTAGGAAACAGGCTGCTGCTGGGCAGCAGGGTTGGTTGTGGTGCTGTAGGAAGCTGGAGGTAAGCACGCTCTGTGCACTGCTGTGGGTATTGTTCTCTAGGCGGTGGTCCGTGCTCCGTGCAACAACCCAAAAAAAGTGTATTTATGGGATATTTTTATACGTCATCCTGGGTACATACGGATAAAAAAATATGGCAGACGATGGAATGCGGACGACAGGCTCCGACAGACACAACCAACCACAGCAACACTGCGCATATGGGCGTGTCGAACACGCACGGCGTGTGGGCGGCAGCGTTAGAACGATGGGATCTGTGCATGTTGTCTGTTGTGTTCCTGGTATATGCCTGAGCTGTGTGTGCTCACAGCTCTCATGAGAGCCGGGGGGAGAAAACAGAGAGCATGACAATGTACCGATATACGTACGTGCAAAACAAGGCCTCTTTACCGAAACCAGGGAAATCGTCTTATCCACTCGCGCCGGAAAAAAAACTTTAAGCGCCTGCCACGCGCTTCAGAGTGCACGGATCGCGCCGAGACCTAGACCAATGTGTCCGGCAGGGCTTCCCGTGTCCGTGTACTTACTGTATTACCTAAAAGTGCTCGTGCGAAGAGAAAAGTTGGCAAAAGTACGAAAATTTGGCAAATATACGTATACATATAACCGGAACCACACCAGGAGGCCAGACAGAGCCCATTCATGCTTCCCTCGTGTCTCGAGGCACACGAGACGCCTAGCCACGAAAACGGTGACCGCGCTCCTTGCAACCCCCCCTCTACCCGCCAGCACCCGCTGAGCTCCGCGACGGTGCCGCGCTCGCACGCGGTGCCGTGCTCGGAGTACACGCATGCACACGAAACGAAAGAAGAAAAAAGGAAAAAAGGACTGAAAGCGCCAAGAGGAATGGAGAAAACAAAGACCCCCTGGAATGGTCCGGCAAGTATTAAAAGGAGGCGATTTCCAAGTGGGAGCTCTGAGAGGCCAGGGATGTACCAACCGAGCACGCTAATAGAGTGAGATATCTGTAAGTAGCCAGTAGGAGGTAGGCGGGGTTTGTGTGGCGTTGATTGTGGTGGTCACTCGTTTGCTGTTGGTCCGCGAACTCGAATAACCAGGACGGAGTACCAAATATCGCACCACCATCCGTTCACAAAGAAGGTTACCGTGACTCGTGCCGCGACGTGGAGCAAGCGGTCGCGGGGAGAGGATGCACCAGGTATCCGTACTCACTCGTACACGTTGCGATGGGGGGGGAGAGAAGGATCAAAGCATCAAAACATGCCCAAGATGACAGCAGTCGGAACGTAACGAGTGCACGCGCTCTCAACGAAACAGTTCAAGCACACCTCAACGCTCGGACCCCACTGGCAGCGAAGGCATCAAGAACAGCCATCCCCTCATCCTCGTCTCCCTTCGTGCCCTCCAACCTCAACTCCTCCGGAGACTGCTCTCTCGAGCCCACCACACCGTCTGCGCGGGTGTCCCCTTCCCCCTCGGCTCCGGTCTCATCCACGGGATGGTCGACTGGAGAAGAACAGGGCGCGGAGAGTAATCTACGCGCCTTTCGTTTCTTCCTCTTTGAGCCCTCCCGCGACCTCTCCTCGGCGAGCACGTTCGCCATCAGGATGCTCAGGTCCCTGTTGATGGCGCCAACTCTGTTGTAAAACACCCCAGCAGCTCCGCCATCACCTCCTTCTGCGAGGCGCTGCGCAACCCCTTCAGCTCCTCCATACGACTCATTGCTAGAGGTCGCTGACGCCTCTCGTTTGACACACCGCGTGCCTTCCCCGGCCGGCCTGCAACCACCAGCTCGTGCCCTTGCTAGATGGATGCAACCACCAGCTCTTGCCCTTGCTAGATGGACGCCTGTTTCCATCGAGCTTGTCGAGTGTTTCGGTGCAATCGCGCTGAACGCGTCCGTTGCCCGGCTGTTCTTGAGCATGGTTTGCACCACTGCCATGACAACCGCACGCCTAGTCTGCCGGTTGCTCCGCATGTTGCTCGCCCTGCTTCTCTGTTGTCTTGTATTTGTCAGTGGTTTTAGACCCACAGACTTCGATGAGACCGCCCTATTTTTCCAGGACATCGAACGCTATTATCATATCTGCCGCAGAGCACCAGGAGTGGTAGGGTCCTGTGCTACCTTCTTGTCTGCAGTAGCAGGTATACTCTGTACTGCTTCGTTTTCATGAGGAATGTGGTGAGATTGGTTTCCTCTCAAGCATTTAGTATTGACGTACTATTAATAGTTTCATTGAGAATTAGTATGTGAGCAAGGGTTTCAGTGAATATTATTAGGATGTTCTAATAGGGTGCTTGCAGTCAAGGTACGTTTGGAAAATCACTTGCTGCTGCCAGACTCCATGTCTTGCTTTGTATGTGAGCTTGGAGATGGGACCTGGGAGGGCTGGAGAGAGACAATCAGTACAGTAGTAGGCCAATCGACAGCAGTACCTAGGAGAGATCTACGTAATCTGTACCGAGAATGCTGGTAGGATATGTACTGGGTAATACATAATACTGAATAAGGGAGTTGGAACGGGAACTTTGGAGAGAGACAGGTAAAAGTACTGCTCTTGTTTTGCCTCTCGGCACTGGGGGGGGGACGTTGGACGTTGGTCATCCGATCGCAGTAGGTAGATCAGCTCTTCCCATGAGAACGGATAGAATAGGAACGGTATAATTGGAGCGGTTGGGAAGGTGAGACGAGCCAAGTGGGAGGGGTCGCCCCCGCCCCCTCTGGTCTGTTCATCGTTCTCGCTCAACATCTATCTATCTGCCCACCAGGAAGATAATAATAAGCCTTTTCAGCTACACTCTTGATCAGCCTACTGCAAGTACTCCACGAGCATCAGCATCCGTTCAGCACACATCATCGCACCGCTGTTCATCGTACTTCATCAGCGTACAACAACAGTAATCTACAACTGACAATGGGTATGCCTAGTCATTCCCCCTTTTCTGATTTGGTAGTCTATCCCCCCACAGGAACAGTGTGGTTTGCGAATGAGCTGGGAGGCGTTTCCTCCCGAACCGGTATATATTCGAGCGCATTTGATCGCGCCGCACACTATCAACCGTCGACGACTCGACAACAGACGACTTGTGCAATGAGCGGCGGGCTCTTGTGGGAGCCGGCCAGCTCCAAGGAGACCGCGTACTACGACAACATATTCGAGGCCATCGACCTGGACAAGTCAGGGACGCTGAACGGCCAAGAGGCTGTCAAGTTCCTCTCTCTCAGCGGCCTTACCAAATCCCAGCTCAAGGTGCGGAGTTTTTCGCGTACAGCAGTCGTACCAGTACTCGTACGTAAAAGTCTTGAGCGGTGTTCGTGCAGCCAACTTTCACGGCCTCAAGTACGGCCTCTGGCACCGAGGCCACAGACACCCTATATTGTTGCCATGGAAAAGTGCCGCCGATCTGCAGCGGATGATAGCCGAAGGATGCCAGTAATCATCAGCCTCCCGTCACCACGAACCAAACTACTGCTGTACGCCCAACATCGAAGGTGTCCACGTTCCAAGTAGCCATACGCAAGCAGAGTATGATATTAATATGAATAGCATTGATTGCCAGGCGCGCGCAGACCATGATTTGTCATCCGACCCGCATTAGCAAGCGGTGTGTCCGTAAGCGCATATTCTTTACGCTCCACGCCAGTTATTTTTACGATCGGTAGCCACCCCTCGCGATTTCCACTCCGTTTGTTTGACGTCTCTTTGCGTATGTCCGACCATAGAATGTGTGGTCGCTCGCCATTTTGCCTGGGCAAACCACGCTCCAGCGCAACGAGTTCTACGTGGCCATGCGGGCGGTAGCTCTAGCACAGAGTGGGGAGGACACGCTAACTCCGGAGAGGGTGCGAGAGACGGCCACCGATGCTGTCAAGATGGCAAGATTTAAAGGGGGGGCAAAACCGTCCATCTCGAGCTCGAAGGGGAAAAAAGAATCAAAGGAGTCGAAGTGGTTTTCGAAGACTAAGAGAGGCGACGTTCCCGCGAAACATAAATGGTTTTCCAAGACTGCACCTGTTTCAAGCAAAGGTGCCGTTCCCGCGACATCATCAACTTCCGGACTGACAACGAAAGTAGAAGATGGTGCTGACAGGAACTCCAGGGCAGACAAAGTCGCTGCTGTCCATTCTAGGAAAAGTGAGTTTCAGAAGGGAGTCGCTCCGAAAAGGAAACAAACATAACGGGACCGGGCGATACACGTCAAAGTATGCCTGTTTCGTGCTCGAAACCTAACGTTTGCAGCGCTACGGGACCAAAACCTGGTCCCGAAGGCAGCGGATCGTAAACGATCTCCCTTTCCCCAGTAGTGGCGTCCAATGGCAAATAAGACTACGACATGTATGGCGATGCCCAGCGGCCGTTCTCGTACGTGAATTTCTTATAGTTTGCGTGCTGGTAATATGCTGTAGTCGAAACGGCTAGATCATGACAGCGATGAGGACTACAGTGAGTCAGACTCGGTTCAACACAAGAAACAAGAAAAGACGCGGGCGCTGAGGGAAGCACACGGGAGGCCTCTCGCCCCCGTTCTCCTCGCCAACTAAAAATCATATCGTATTTTGCGCATTGCACTCAGATAAACGCGCCACCGAAGAAGGTTCTGATCCATTTTCCATAACCGAAGAGGCGCGCGCTAAATACGAGGTGAGGCATGCACGCTGGATGTTGGCAACCTGCTCCATCCTTCGAGCTTCTCTGTCTAGGGAAAGGAATAGCAAAGGATTGGTAACTGAGGGCGGTACATAGCGGATCTTACTATGTTTGCAGAACATCGTTACATTAGCGAAATTGACGTTCGTAAGAACCCAAGTTTTCTTACAGCGGCAGTAACTACCTCGGATGGTGCTGCTTACCCAAGAATGAGCTGTTCAGTGGCATTTTGACATGCATTTTATACGCCTGAAAGCACTCTGTAGCGAATTGCGCCATGTGTAATATGGCTTAGATTGTAATTAGTTAACTTTTTACCAGTAGCCCAACGATTTGGCGTCTATCGGCAAGACATGGGTCGTTGGTCGCGAGCTCGAATCTCACATCCACCATGAAAACGCTTTTCAAAGAAAAGCGAATTTCCTCATGTCAAGAATCTGACAGAAACTTTTCCTGGGTCCGCAGAGATTGTGAAGAACTGCGGACTAGGCACATGCGGCCCCATACGAAGTCCAAGGACCCCGCTGTTCCGAAGGGGGAGAAAGTTTTATAATTATATTGGGTAGGTAATTGGATAGCCTTTTACCAGTAGCCCAACGGACTAAGACCTTCACAAATGGCGTCGACAGCAGGGAAAACTGTTACCAGTGGCCCAACGGACTAAGACCTTGACATACAAGGGGCTACGCCGGCGGCCTAAAGCCCGCCAGTCGCAGACTTGCGTGATGGGCGTATATTGTAGAGTAGGAGGAAGCTGAGACTCGATGCCAAGAGATTGAGAGCGTGCGCTCCACACTTCATGAACGTTCGAATAGGCGGCAGAATACTGACGATTACTTGCCGATCAACCGAAATGCGGCGGAATCCTAGAAGGCAGTGTAACTTCTAACTCGGGGAGTGCGCGATCGCAAACGGCGCAGCTCCGTAAAAAGGTGCCGTCACAGCAGCAGCTGCCGTAGCAGTCCTGCTGCAGCTGTACATTTCCGCAGCTACGTAGTACAGCTCCACAGCAGCTGCTGCTGTACGATAGCGTACACACCATAAGTGCTGCTGACTGTAGGTGACGAGCAATATCTCTCATATATCCCGGCATATTTTTTTATGGGTGGCAAGTCTCAACCAAGCCTGGGTGGCATGTGCTATCGGGGCGCTCCATCGATTTCCCAGATACAGCCACCCGCACAGGCCCCCACAAATGGCGACGCCGGCCGGCTGACCCTCTCCATGGGTCGGAGGTCGGCGAGAACGTACCGGAAAGAACCACGCGAACAAATACACTACGTCGAATGACCCTGGCCCAAAACACTGACTGGGTAGGAATTTTCGGAGATTTCTTCGTAGATCTCAACGTCAAGGCTTCGCGCGGGCGCCACGGCGCTGAGCGGGTGGATCTTCCGGCGCCGGGCGGTTCAAGCGTGGAGGGGGAACGCCCCGGCGAAGAAACCGCACGGAAAGACGGTCAGAGGCGGGCGAGATCCGCCGACCAAAAACTGATCGGCTAAGGCTGAAGATCATCATAGGTATATTTATAGTAGACTGAATGAAAACTCTATTAGCAATCACGGCAATAACTTTCTAATTGGAACGTGTATATCATATATACCGGCGGTACTTCACTCACACTGATGTCCGTCCAACACTCCTGAATATTGAATAGGCAATTTTCAGTAAAGCCGACGACATTGGAGCCGGATATGTGAGCGGACGCCAGGTAGCCGGGCTGTTCGCCAAGTCAAGCCTCGACAAAAAAAAACTAGAAATAATTTGGAGGTAAGGAATGATTTTTTTTTTCTCTCTTCATCTTCTGAACAAAGGCACTCATGGGTGTACGCGGTACTACAGCACCTTTGGCGAAGAATTTGGACCACCCTGAACACATACCATTATTTCTACACGCGGTGTAGCTCTTAGTCAAACTCGTCTTAGCGCATGCCGGTTCAACGAAAATGGATCGAACCAATGATGATCCAAAGTCAGTACACAACAAACACATCACCACTCAATCAAACAATCAACAAATCAATCGATCAAACAATCAAACAATCAGTCATCATCATAGTCTTCATCACTTGCAGGTTGAAGGAAGTTGTACTGCTATGCATACACAAAGTTGGCAGTACATAAAAATACGTCTCGAACGCACGCGCTCTGAAGGTTATCGGACCTCGACCAGGATGGGTACCTAGCACCAGAGGAATTCAGCATCGCGCTTCACCTCATCTTCTGCGCAACTGAACGGAAACTCGATGTGCCGGACGAGCTCCCTCCAAGGTAATCAGATACCTACTCAGAGCGTAAACATACACTGAACGTACCTGTGTGTCACGTTTTTTTTAAACGGCTGAAACGTCAGAACATTTTCAGTTGGTTGGTTCTTGCCAGTGGCTGATGCTTTGTTTTTCTTCAACAACGCATACAGTCAATACGCGAGCAAACCTGCCGTGCAAAGGATAACGAGCTGTCTCGTCTTCTAGAAGGCGGCGTTTTGGTATTTATATCGGCACATGAGCGCCATACCCCTACAGAGCGGTAGGAATGTCACTACAGTGCGATAGACACTGCATCACGGTAGACATGCCTCTACAGTGTTGTAGACATGCTACTACAGTGCGGTATACACGCCTCTATAGTGCCTAGCCATGCCACTACAGTGCGGTAGGAAGGGGGGAAGTACTTTGCGGCCCAAAGCGTTTCTGACTGGCCGGTTGGTTTCCTCAAGTGAAAAACTACCCAACTTCTTGCAATCTCCGTTTATGTTTGTTTTCCAAATGCGTTGTTTTGTACATAATCTAGCCCATTGAGTTGTTTCATCGGGTTTTGCGCGCCTATTTTTTATTCACTGTGTCGGTGTTAGTGTGAAGCGTTAAGCACCTCATGTTAGGGACCTGACAAAAAAAATACAATGGTCCCTCTATTTACCGTGGCCAGTGTTCGGGACCTGACAGAAAAAGGGTACAGCATCCCCTCTGCAAACCGTGGAATGACTCTTGGTATCTTGCGCAATCCTTGACCAGCCTCTGGCCAGATGGCTGCGTGCCACCGTCCGTCGTCTCTCGTCGAGAAGAGGAGGCGAATCGAGAACGCTTGCGCCGGCGCAAAGAGACGAAAGGACGTCGTCGTTTACGAGGGGAGGGAGAAGTCGAACAGAAGGAGGAAGCAAGCGTCGAGGAGAATGTCAGCTCTGCCGTGGTGGTCACAGGGCGTACAGCAGCAAAAGTGGAACATGACAACAGCAGTGCCGTTGGGAACGTCCGTGCTAAGAACGGTCGAAGCGGCGAGAAGAAAGGGAAAACGCCTTTTGGTGTCAAAGAAGAATTCGAGACAGTTGGGGGGCAAGAAGGAGAACTAGAGGAAGAAGAAGGGGGGCGCGGCAGTAAAACGGAAAGGGAGGGCAAATCGCCTCAGCACAGAAAGGAAGTCGCCGACAAGCACTCCCAGAGCAAAGCGAGGAAGACGAACAAAGCCAAAGACAACGTGAGCGAAATATGCGTATGTGTACAAAGCATATAGGATACGAAGCAAATGGATACGAAGTGCACACATCAAGTGAGATTCGCATCGGCGAGAGGGGAGGGCTTAGTCCTGAATCAGCGGGCGGGGTATTCTTGGGTAGGTGTCACGACGAGACCAGTACTTACCGAAGCTTTCCCTGGTCCCGCAGAAGCAGGTGCTAGCGACAACTCAGGCAAGTCGCTCGTCGAGAGCCGAAGAACAGCGTTCTTCTGAGAGAGAGTTTGTTGCAAGCGCTGGGAATACAGCTCAGGAGGAAAATGAAGCTAACGGGACAAAGGTGAACCCTGCCGCAGTCGTATGTATACCGCTAATTTTTGGTGCGAGTGGTGCTTCGCCGTGCCTTGGCGACGATGGAAACGTCGAAACCAACAAACGAAAGTGAAATCCCTGTTCGTGCCTACTCTTGTCGCTAAAATAACAGTCTTTATGTAAGCCCTGAGCCCTACCGTGTGTGGCATTTGAGGTAGGACAGCGATCTCCTTGTTCGCTCGCCCCTGAGTATCAAGGAAGCGCCTGTTCCTGTCGTGCGTGCGTGTGTGTAGTGTGTTTTCTTCTATATGGTTCATTGTCGGGCACAGTTCGTCCTCCAACACTGACATCAGATTATCATTGCGTGGCCAGAGCACCATGACTCCCGGTAGACTACGCGCGCAACTTCGACCATGACCAATTCTGCCTGTAGCGTGGTAAATTGTCGGCGCGCCAATCTGTTGTCTGAATCGATAAGATTACACATATCTTGCGACGCGTCAACACCTTCGGCGCAAACTAACATGGTCAGGCCAAAGGCAGGAAACAGAAAAAACGAAGTCCGCCGGTGTCAGGCCGCTCGCCAACAGCTGATCGGCCGGACGCGGACGGGGCGGGCGGTAGGGGTCTTGATGGAGACGAACGTCGGACCGTGGGGCCTCTAAACCCAGCCGAGAGGAGGGACAGGAAAATTCGTGCGCGCGCTGCTAGGATGGAAGAATTGAGCCTGAAGAAGGAGGAGGCCTTGAGGGACGAGAGGCTGGAAAAGTTAGACCACCAGGACGATTATAAGAGCTTCACCTTGAAGGTTCAGACGGGTACAAAAATAACATTTTTTTTCTATGGCAAGAATATTAGCCCGTCGATGAGCTTGTGGGACGTTGTTGTATGCCTATCCGTTACCCGAATTAGATGCGACTCAGCAGTTGGTCGAGGTGTTGTGTTCTCACAGAACGTGAGACGTCGGGGGTTTCTTCAAGGAGAGCGAGCTACTGTAGGAGCGTATGGATCATCCATAGCAACGCGGGCAGTCGAGTCGACTGGCGGGAAGCGTCAACATCTCAATCGCGACCGGGTTACTTATTTGGGTACCCTCGTTGCCCCCGCCCCTCCTACCAATGCCTCATTTTGGCAGTAGTGTTGAGTACGTCCCCCTTGATCTCCTGTCCCCGCATTTCACCTGCACGTTCCCTTGACCGTACTGTTTGATGATAGGCGATGGATCCTATGCACACATCTCAGGACGACAACAGCATCCACAACTTATCGTTTTCGGGTGACGACACCGGCAGAAGGAGTGGTGGCTTGTCTTTCGCCCAACTGAGCGCCCCGCTGCCGCATCTGACGCCATACCCTGGGCGTGAGCCTTGCCTCCGGACACAACAAGTAAGATTTATCGAGTCTAGAGCTACGTAGTTACTCGATCATGGGCTAGATTTCAATGAGAACGAGCTAATGTGAGAACATCATCATCATCGTCATCATCATTATCGTCTGTATCGTCATCGTCATCGTCATCAGCAACATCGTCATCATCATCAGCCATGCCCGCCAATGATTTAGCCCATTTCGCAAGCGTCGACGAGTCTTGACATTTTTACATAAAGTTTTTTTTCAACCATCGATCGTCTCGGGTGCTGTTTTCGCTGTATTTGTTCAGTTCAGTGTGTCCTTCCCGTCAGGGATCAGGCGCGCCTCCTCGCTCACCACGTCTCTGGAAGTGAGATTAGGGCCACCTCCACCGTCGCCGCCGACTGGTTGCCTAGACATCGGCAGAATTAGCTACGATGGTTGTGGTGGCAGTGGAGCTGAGAAGGGAGACGTTTCCAGAAAATTAAGGTGACAGTGACCCATCCGCACAATCCGCACCGAAAATAGCTTTCTCTGCTCAGTGTCTATACTGCTACAATAAACCCATTCGGGGAAAGGGGATTGTGATAATATATCTTACTGGTGGTGCACCAGCCTCCTCATTCAGCCACCCCCCTCAATCAGCTCGTGCGACTCGCCCAACACCTCCCGGCACTTCGCCCTCGGTGCAAGCAATGTCTGCCTGGTCGGTGAAAACCCGTTGTGCTCCGTCACGACGTTGTAGGGATGCGCGCGTCTACGGCCATACGACTACGGCCATGCGTGATATGAGTTCACCCCCCCCTTCAATCAGCGCGCTCACCTCTACTATTCGCGCGACCTATTGTGCACTGCGCGCGT
This sequence comes from Macrocystis pyrifera, assembly GCA_031763025.1. NCBI lineage: Eukaryota > Phaeophyceae > Laminariales > Laminariaceae > Macrocystis > Macrocystis pyrifera. Next base: position 7,863,189 of record JASSKH010000005.1, on the reverse strand, counting down.
CTTCTTTGAATTTCTCGAGATCCACCGTGCCCAAGTGTACCGTCGTGTCCCGGTGCGCTTCGCGAGACGGTGTTGTACTAACACGTAGCGCGTTCCGTCAAAGTAGGCATATTGGATAGCAGTCCGGCGCAAGCGATTTCTAGCGGCAATCAAAAACCTCCGTGGCTTCGCGTACGAGGAGGGCAGACGACCAGCAGAGAACCAACGTTGAAACCCCCAACGGATAGTCATTTGAGGAGGAGAGCGTGTTTTGCCGTTCCGCCGGCCGTTTCTGTATGCCCCGCAGACTTAAGCAATAAAGGCACGCACTGCTGCCGGTCTGTATCGGACTGCCCCGCTGTATTACCTACCCGTGGTTTTCTTTCAGATGTCCAGAGTGCGCGGAGTTTGTGGAAATCGCTCAGATAGAGCGGCACATACGTTCAACCTGCAGACTTCTTCCGTGTCCGCTGTGCTCGCGTCTCATACTGCCCGCCGCCCGAGAGCGTCACCTTGAAGATGCGTGCCCGAACCGCCGCCGAAATTGCACACGATGCGGGGAACCGGTGATGATGAGCACTTTCGCGAACCACGAAAGGAATGGGGGTTGCACGCGCAGAGTCGTGCCTTGCGAGGCATGCGGGGGCTACTGTTACGCCGACGAGCTCAGAAGGCATGAGGTAATGAACATTAGGGGAGACGGCTGCTGCGGGGTACGTAGTGGGAAGAGTCGAGAGGGTAGAATACGGTAAAAAAAAACTTTATTTTTTTCTCTCAGGCCGCAACTATTCTTGCGTTGATGGACGTGCAACATTTTCAAGTACAGCAGCGGTACGTAGCCCTCAAGAACGTCCGCTCATATAATGAATGCGCCGTAATGCATACTTGCCGTTGCTACGCCCAGCGGCACTATCACCGTGACAGTGAAGATTGTGCTGCATCTCGGGGCCACCCGATCGTGATGCCCTTGGGGGGTATACTTGCCCCCACTCCATACTATATACCTGGTATATATAGGTTGGGTTTGCGACGACGGTGTTAGACACGCCTCTCACTGCGTGAGCTAGACAGCCAGGGTACCGTTTTTTTTTTTTGGCCGTTACCAGGGCTGGCGGTCAAGTGAGGTCATTTTTGTGCCGGGTGACTGCACAAGGCGGATGATTGTATACATAGTGTGGCACCCACGAGTCAGTTACATAGTAAACCCATTGCTGTCTCTGGAAGTGGCCACACCAGAAATTAAATCAGTTCATTGATGCTGTCATCCACATGCAAGAAAATCCGCCTCTAAAGCGGTTCTTAGTAGGATGCAGCTTACCCTTCATGCGACTCGCCCAACCCCTCACGCCGCTTCGCGCTTGGTGCAAGCAATGTCTGCCTGGTCGGTGAAAACCCGACGTGCTCCGTCCCGGCGTTGTAGGGGTGCGATGGTCTATGGTCGTACGACTACGGCCATTTATGATGTTGAGTACACCTCCCCCCCCCCCCCTCTCTTCCCTTCCCGAAAGTGACCTAGCGTGAGGGGTTTTACACAGCACGATACCCAAAATCGTCCAGATGTAAGGCCATGCATGATACCAAGCACACACCCCCACCCGGGATGCGTCTATGGTCCTACGAGATCGGCCATGCATGATATCGATTACACCCCTCCCCCCCCAACTTTATGACACAAGCCAGGGCATATAACCCTCACACTACCGGTTGCTTGATGGGCACACGATGCTGGCATCCGCAGGAGGAAGAGTGCCAGGAACGCCAGGTGCGGTGTCGCTCCTGCGGCGACTCTCTTCCAGCCCGGCAACTAGATGAGCATGCCTCGTCACTGTGTAGGAAGAAAAGCTGGACATGTGCCTGCGGCCAAGGTCCACTTCCGCTCGTCGAAAGACGAGACCACCTAAAGAACTGCGAGGCATTCGTGGACGCGTGGGAGGCATCCATTGAAAAGGTGTGCACGGTGGACAACACCGTAGTGCTTTGAGCAGACACCCTGGGCGTGGCGGAAGGAGTATCGGGAGGGGGCGCGGTAGCTTGAAGCTTGAGCTCGTTTTGTTGATTATTGGCGGGCAGGATCGCTGGATGCGGAAAGCTTGTAGGTGCGGTAGCTTGAAGCTCTAGCTCATTTTGTTGTTTATTGGCGGGCAGGATCGCTGGATGCGGCAAGCTTGTAGGCGCGCCGACGTACAACACGCCAGCGCAAGCTCCGATGCCAGTGTGTTCGGCAGGTACCATGTCAAGTCTTTATTTGGTCTGCTTCATCGTTGTTTGGTCGAGTATTCGACGTTGCCGACCTATGCTTCAAAATAAATAATGACACATCGGCCTCACAGCAGAACGGTACTGGCTAGCACCAAACAGAAGCGGTGTTCTGTTCCCGGCCCGTCTTTCTGTTGAATCTATTACCGCAGGTGATCGCTCGAAAGCCCAAGATTGAAGTTGTTCGAAGTGTCGGAAAGGTAAGAGGTTCCCTCGAGAACATTCCAGATAGTTCGTCAACTCGGCACGTTTGTTAGTAGACAGAACGCTACGTACGCCGGGCGGTCGGGGGCGGGGGCAGTTTGAGGCATTGGAAGCGGGCAATACTATTGATATCTTCTAACACATGGAAGTACGTACAAATAGAACCCAGATGCAATGCCAAAATGTGAGTTGATGTTGAAGAACACTTGTATAATTGAAGCGCGGCACCCGAGCTATTAATGCCGTTACCGATAACAACCTGATACGGTGCAGTCTCCCCTCACGCACGATATGTTTTCTTCGCCCACCTCTTGCTTCCATCCTAGCCCCCGAACGTGTGTTGCAACGCTTGGTGGCATAGCGTTGCCTCCTTTTACTGTATGGACGTGCCTCCCGCTTTCCCTCTCCCGCCGACCCGCCGCAACGTGCCCTATCTCCTGCCCACAGGTGATGATTTCGACGCGCATCGAAAACCCGGAAATAGCCCTACTGGCGTTTGCCGAGTCTGAGGGGAATGCGCTCTTGGCTGCCAAACGAATATCCGACGGCAGGTATGTTTTGTTGTGGACGTGTATTTGCCAGGCGCTCCTTTTGCACTTGTCGACTCGGTACGGTTGCATGTGAAATCGATACTTGTACGCTTTTGAATTTTGCAGTATCTACGAGCACAGCTAGCTGCAAAGGGTATCTTACACAGCAGTACCTGGTAGTGTAGCTAATCACTCCGTGCTGTAAGAAAGCTCGTAGCGGGCCATGCATCGCGCCAGAAAGTCGATTATCTCATCTTGTAGTGCTCGCTACGTGGCTTTGGCATCGCATGAACAAAAGGCTCGATGCTTCACACTTCCGGGTGTTTATTCGATGGCTGTGCTACTGTACGTAACTCAAGAGCGAAAAACACCGACTCTCTTGCATATCTATCGATGGTAGATTCTATAATCTGTAGACAAGGACTCCACGCACGTTCGTTGCCTTTTTGCTTGGTGCAGTTTGTTATTTCACCCTCGGCAATGTCGTTCACGCACCTCGCCACCTGGTATATACTCTTCTCTTTTTCGTTTTGATGACAGGGCGTATCTCAACGAGCTCTTCCTTGCCGCCGATATCATCAACGTGACAGTGTTTCTCACTGCTCTCAAGAAGCCGGGAAAGAGAGGGGCTGGGGCTCTCTGGCGGGAAGGAGTCTCATCATGACAACCATAACCAGATTATGAATTATTAGGAGTTATTAATAGCTCTGTTATGTATGTCTCGTCTGGGCTGCCTGGAGCCCCCGCGGGTTAATGCAAAGCCGACGAAACGACAGAAGATGTGCCGGCAGTGCATAAAAGCGCGTGCCTTGAAAGAAGCTTTTGTATCCCCCTCGGGGACGCTCAGTCGGGCCCATGCCGGTTGTTACAAGGTGCAGACCATTCCGCTGAGTACCTTGCAAAACGGTACGCTTTATCCTCGCACGAGTTGCCTGTTGTTGTCGTTGTTCCCACATTGACTCATCGCCAAAACTTTAGTCCGTCGTCACACGACACTCTGGAATGCAAACGATAGGAAAAATGTTAAATCAGTGCACGTATGGCACCAGATGCATAGATTGTACGACTTGCAATCAACACCGAGAGGACCGCATACGAAAAACAACGAAGTTAAGCACATCAAATCAAATCAAATCAAATCAAGTGAAATCCAAACGAAAAGGAGAAGAAGGAGAAAAAGGAGAGAAGGCAGGGAGGGAAAAAACATGACAATACGTAAGGCAATTCGCAAGATGTTACGCAAGCAAAAAAACGCAAGCGAATACGCGGACTTGCGTACTCGCAGGCAGGTAGACGGGGGGGAGGGCGGCGAGCCGAAAAGACACTAAAGCAAAGTCCGCCAACAAGGAGAGTTAGCTATGAATACGTACACGCGTGCAAGACACGCGAAAAAAAACGAAAGAGCTAAACAGGAAAAGGGAAGACAGAAGAGAGAAAAGAAAGAGAGAGCAACGAGAGAAAAAAGAGAAAGAAGCGAAAACAAAGGAGAAAAAAAGGAACGCGCGGAAAGCAGGCACTGGAGGCGTACAGAAGGCGAGGGGGTCCGGGCAGCCCTAAGCTACTGTAACTACTTCCGGTACTGGAAAGGCACACACCATGACGACGATAGCCATACCCACAGTCGTCGGGTTTTTGGGCAGAAGCCCCCCCCCCCCCCCTCCGATCTATTGTCGTACGACTACGGCCATGCATGATATCGAGTACACCCCTCCTCTCCCCCCCCTCCCCCTTCGCCGTCAACAGATCCCGTGGGTCCTTCGAGCACCACTCCGCGCCAACCAGAACGTCGGTCGTTAATACGTTTTTTTTCAAGGCGAGGAAGACACGCTTGATTTCGACCATTGTCGATACGTCAATACGATATTTAGCAAGGCAAGGAAGACACGCTCGATCTCGAGCATCTCGTTGTCCAACCCTACACAACGACGACTTGCTGTCATTCCGACGCGATGTCATGTCATTAAGCGTTCCTCTATGTTCGGAGATCGGTAGAGTGGGCCGACCGGCATCCGGAAAAAAAAAAAAAAACGGAGAGGCGCTTTTACACGTGTACAGGTGCAGTTGTGGTACATTGACCTTTAAAATACCCGTTGCGCCGTCGGCGGCACGACTCTGCTGGCGGCCACTAAAAAAAGAAACACCCTGATGAGGGGCCACTGCATGTACAATATAGAGCGCGTTACCTACTCACCCCGCACTACAGCAGCGCTTTACAAAAATAAAACCACGGAGGAGAGAAACACAACAACAACAACAACAAACTCAAATACAAAACCCGTTAAGCCTTTTCAGATACACTCCAAGTGCACTTCGAAAACAGTTTTTTAATCCCTTTAGGACTGAGCTTCCGTTTCGGGGATAGATTACTTGGAATTAGACTGGGATGTACGTTCCTGTACAGTGCACTTGCAAAAGAGTGCTAAGAGCAGCATGGGCACCGACCGATCCGGCGGGGACCACCCGACAACCACGTGTTGTGGTTGCTGCTGCTGCTGCTGCTGCTGTTGCTTCGGTCGCTTTCTTCAACTCGTTTGCGCTTCCGCCCGTTCTTGCCCGGGAATCCGCTCCCAGAGAGCGACCCTTGCAAGACCGCTTTCTCTTCGTCTATGCCCAGCGATCCCTTCGGAGAATCGGTGGCGGCGTTCCAGCGACACGACCCGCCTACCCAAACTTGGGAAACTTTGGCCTCCACGATAAGGCTACTCATATGGTGGAGATTCGAGGAGGGGGGAGGGGGGGAGGGTGTGTGAAAATAAGTCGAAATTGCGGAGATTGGAGATTAGCTAAAATAAAAAGACGTAATCAATGACAGTACGCAGGAGCGTGCCGGACCCGAGATAACGCCATGGGGGGCAACTATTGCAATAGTTTCACAGTCGACTGCGCGACGTTCGCTTGCTTCAAAGACTCTGAAACACAACCGACATCGGCAGCAGATACAAAGCCCCTGCCAGGTGTGGGAAGCATGTATTGGTTGACCGACGTTTCGGCTGCAAATCATCGGCGCAAAATCGAAGCGGCTCAGACACATACGAAAGCTCTGACGAACGAAACAATACAGTCGAAAAAACACATACACAGCAACGCATCGTGTTCGCGTCTCTTACGTATCCGGCGCACATACACCGACCTTGGGTTTTTCAGCAGTCCTTCTGCCCCCCCTTCGACGTCAATGATCGTAAGGTCGGCCAAGGACCCCGGCCGAATAGTTCCGAGTATATCCTTGACGCCCGCAGCAACGGCACCCCCTGCGGTGTACATCCAGACAGCCTCTTCCAGCGAAAGTCGTTCGTCCGGAAGAAAGGGCGTCACACCACGCCCGGCCTCCTCCACACTACTCTCCTCGCCCCGCCCTCCCTGCGCCTCAATACCCTCACGAGTATGTTTGGGTGCTTTATCCCCGATCTCAGAGGCGGCGGCGGCGGCGGTAGCGACAGCAGAGAGGACGGTAGCATGTACAGCGGCGGCTTCCGAGCCCGCCTTGGGTGCAAGCGGGAGGAAGGCTGGGGTCCCGACTGAGGAGGCACGTTGGGTCTGTAAACGGCGTCGTATATGCCACGCATCGGGTCGTGGGTCTGGCAGACCCACCAGCGGGGGGATTGATTGGGGGGGGCATGGACTCGGGTCAGTGGGGAAACTCATTCGTTGCTTGCCTTAGTCACGTCACCATTGATCACATCTCTCTTTAGAGACGGTGCACCGTTCCTTCTTCAAGGCGGCTTGGATGCGCGTGGTCGTGGGGGGCGGGGGAGGGGGAGGCGGGGGTAAGGGGTGTATTCGGGGATAGGAGCGAACCGTGATCCACACGGGGAAAAATGAGGTGGATACGACAACTATGGCAAACACGATTTAACGCCTTCACACAGCAGTGAGTTGTAAATACGACGTATGACATAAAAAACCCTGGATGACTGAAGCAGAAGTCATGCCGGCATATCCGTCCGTCTGTATGGGCGTGCTGGAGAAGTCCGACCCCCCCCACCCTCTTGCGCTTCCCCAGTTTCGTGCGCTTCATGATGTCAGTTTGCATACTACTGCAGGGGTGTCTACGTACTTCAAGCTGTGGAAAAGTCGCGAAGGAAACGCACGACCCACCCCATGACGCAGCTACTTATGTACAGGGATACCAATTCGGCTTGGGCTCGTCCGCACGCGCCATACGCAGCCCTCGTACTTCGCCTGCATGGAGCCACCACTCAACCGGAACGTCCGTGACGCAAAATAAACCGTGCGCCTACACTCCTACACACACAAATACATCGTAGCGTTCAATTTTGTAACAGTTTCGTGATCGAGCCTAAGATAACCACCCACGAGGTATCTTCGGCGACTCTCGACTCTCTCACCTCGATCGGGGCGTCGCTACTGCCGGCACAGGTGACCCCCGCGTGCAAGAGGGTGCGCCAGGGGTAGCAACTCGTATGAACCGAAGGGCTGTATTTTTCTCAAGGGCCAGAACGAAAGAGACGGGTGCAAAAGCGTGTGCGAGATCGAACAGAGGAGGCGCAAAAAAGGGCCGTGGGTTTTGTACACCAGGGTATTGAAAGGCACATATTCGGAATTTTCGAGCGGAGCTCGCGAATGTCCCTCGGGCATATAACCACCGCGAAGCGCATCCAACACATAAGCGAAGAGATATTTTCCGATAGTCCAGCCCCGAGCCACGCTTCAACTGTCTGGTTAATACGCGGCACACACGCACCTCAGGCGCTTCATCACTACGGCTGCGTCCGAAGGCACAAAAGATGGCTGCACCGCCGCCACCGCGCCTATCGCTACCATCCTCTTCACGAGGTCTGGACCCGCCATCTTCGGTTGACGCCAACAAAACGAAAACAACGAGTACAAGCGGAACCGCCGTGAAAGACGGGAAATTATAAATTACTGCACTACCAAAAGTGAAGAGACGGGAAAAAGAAGCCGCCAGGTGTTAATAGTAAAGACGGTGTACCATATAGTCCTGACCCCGCCCGTACGGTCCAGAAGTTGACTCCATGGGTGATATCGTCGCTGTCTATCAAAATGTGATTTGAGGTCGGCTCGATCTACGTGCAATTCTTCCAATCAGACGTGCATCCGTTTTCAATGGCTAATGCTATAAAATATCTCTGCTCTACCCCTACCCCCGTGCACGTAAGCGGCGCTGACGTACGCGCGGCTTCGTCGGAGAACAGCAGCGACCCTATTCGAGACCCCTCGTTTTTCTTCCTCGGAATAACTCATTTTTTACGACCATCGACTGTTCCTCGTCTCCACGATTCCAATCAAGTACGATGCAACAAAAACCACGTACAGCAGCGCCCTGCGATATGCGCACAAATCAGGTAGATGGCCTGACGCCTGGGTTAACCGCTACTTCCCGTCCCGACCGAATCGCCGGGGACACACCTACGACGCTTTCCCGTCGATCAAAACCCCGCAACGAAAAAAAAAAAACGATCCCGCCTCTTTCCTCCAGCTAGCGCCATTCACGACTTTCCCAAACAACACCCTTTTTCGGGGATGCTTCCGGGTAAGGCTTATCGTTGGGGTACATATATATGTGACCCCATACCTGGCAGTGTGTCACAATGGGCCGGTCCGCAGGGGTGATACCCGCTTCTTCGAAGGCGTCCAGCACGGCACTCAAGGCCCGATCTCCTATGGCGTGGACCTCCACTCGAAACCCCTGGTCCCGCGCCTGCGCCACCTGCGTTAAAATTGCGCCACGATGTACACGCGAAAACTAAACGAGCCGCTACGCTATGATGATTGTGGATTCCGTGAGTATTGACCCTTAGAGGAGGTAGGGCGGAGCATAAGTAGATGCGTCCTCAGGAGAGAAAATTATTTGGCGACACGGTAGGCAATAGAAAAGTGGCTACCGCCGTACGTGCGGAACCTGCGAAGAAACCGCTCCATTGGATTCGATGGTGGGACATGGGGGCGGGTGCGGGACAAGCAGGGCTGTACATCATATCGAGGGGAGGCCGAGCAAACAGCAATACTCGTAGTCCCCGCTCTGTAGGCCCCGAGAACGATGTAGATCCATCACGACTATTTTCCGCGCTTTTTCTTTGGGATGTACTGTGTGGCAGGTCTGAAGGAACGACAAAAGCTTTACCTCTCTCTTTCGCCTCGGAACCAAAACCGAAAATCGCTGGGACATCAGTGCAAGTGCGGAACCTGGACAGGTTGTCTCCACCATGATCAAAACTGCGTGCGTGTGTTTGACATAATCTAATTCTTGAAATATTTTAGAATGGCATTTTCGTGCCTCCCGCAGTGCTGTCCCGACCGCCCTCTCGCTCTATGCACCATGTACACCCGTTCATAAAACGTTGGGCCGACGTATAATGCCACGTAGCTTGCAAATATGAGCATCGACTACTCAATCGGTCCAAGTCACAGCGGATGTATACGTTTGTGATCATTCACATAAAACCGTTTTTGAAATCTGGTGTGGTGGCACAAACAAGCGCATTGCTTGTCGCGACTCTCACCTTTTTGGTGAGCGAAGCAGGGTCGTGGTTGAGGATCCCCTTGTTGTCCGTGCCCAAGTATGGCACCCTCATTGCCGCCGTCTCCGCCCCTGGCCGAATTGTATTTGGCGATTGTCACACACGGGTCCGTGCGCAGAACGCCGAGTGCAAAAGTTAGTCAACGCGATGCGCCCAAGCGATACGTACCGCGTGGGACAGAGCAGAGCTGTCAAACAGTAATAATATTTTATAAGAACAAGGGAAAACGCAGACCATACAACCAACCATCGCGACACCGAAAAAAAGGCAATGAAAGTAACCATACGCGATGGAAAAGCTGTAAACAGGCCGTGAAGGTCGAAACAGTGTGTTCTTACCAGGTACGACACTCTATTTGTTTTCACGCGTCTTGCGCTACTGCAGCAAGCGTGACTCCGTTTCCCTGCGTGTGCAGTTCTAGGCTTCTGGTGGCATTGGTCCACGTTCAACGCACCCAAGGAGCCGTCTGCGAAGAGCTTCACGCGGTGCCTCGACACCAGGCCTTCGCTTACGCCTCCCGACCGCCGTTCTTTTTGCTGATCCTTTTCTTCTCCGCCCTCTATGCCACCGCCAGGCCCCTTGAGGGCGACGGCGTCGTCATTAGTGTCACGGGGCTCTTTTCTTGCGGACCCCCCGCTGCCAAACTTAATGTCACCATTCTTGTCCTGCTTTAGGGCGGCCGTGTTTTCTAGCTCGTCGTGCGGCATCGTGAGGAACACGCGAAGAGGGAGACGACCTTCAACCTGCCGATTTAATGTGCGTTGGAACGAACCATCGATGGAAGGAGGGGTAGAATTCCGTCGACAGCAGCAGCGAGGAAGCAGTGAGGACTCAGCGGTGGACGAAAACAGGGAAAAAAAAAAACATGAATAGGACAGCCACATTCTATTCCCGTGTTCGAGAAAAAAGAAGGTCCTGAAAGGCGACGAGAAAGCTGCACCTGGTACACCGAAAATTTGACTCACATCCTATTATCATAGCACGCCACAACCAGTTTGAAAGGCACAACCAACCATGTCGGGTATGGGGTAATTCACATGAGCGATCAGCCGACCAGAGCATCGCCAACTTTATTTGCACGGTATGGCAATTTCATGTCTCTGGGATAATATAGGAGGCATGCTCGTTCTCTTCGTTCTGGGCAGTACACGATTCATTCGCACAGGAAACGAAGCAAGTGGAGAACAAGCAGGAGCTCCATGTCGAGCTTTATCTCGGGGGGGTGGGGGGGGGTAATCGTTTCCGCCTGAATCTTGTCATTATTTCTTCCATCGAGCACCAAACAACAGGGACCAGTCACGTTTTCTATGTGCGGTTCTTAGCCTAGGTACCGGACCCAGCAGTGTATTGCTCACAAACAATATGTTTCGTTTCGCTTAAATATATCCCCACCTGCAGCCGAGCGTAGACATCCACGGCATCTTCGTCATTGCTATGCACCGCCGTTAGTCCGCTCCTCACGCACCGCCCAAGAGCCTCCGCGAACTGATCACACCTTGAGAACGTTCGTGAGCGTTGGTCACCCGCGTACAATCGATTTCGAGCGCGAGACAGCGACACAACGCACGGGCGAAATCATGTAAATAAGAGATAAGATATGATAATCTGCGATGCTTCGCTTCAGCGCATTCGGGGGGAATCCAACAAGCACGCCGGCGCCTTTCTTTTCGGTGGCTATCGAAATGGGTCAGGCGCTTTGTCGCAAGAAACGTCCCCTGCTCAGTTGGCGCATTCTCGCAGGCAGAACTGACGAGGATTGAATAAACCTTACCAGTAGTTTTGACTTCGCATACCCAAAAGTCTCCTAGCAGGCATCGAGCACCAGAGCCCCTTTTAGGTTGTTGGGGTGGCAGATGCTCGTCTAAAAACGACAAAAAAAAAAAAAAGTTGGGGTCGAAAAACAACGCATCGCCTACACATACATCACCTATTTCCATACCCTCTTCGCAACCACACTTTCCACCCACCTGGTCTCGAAGGACGGTTTCGAGATGGCAGACTCAACGATCCGAATGGAATTTTCCCTGAACAATCCCGTCGGGCGCTGCTCTTCATCAAGTTCCACCCCCCCATCGACTTGCCCTCCTTTAACCCCCTTTTCCTTCCACTCCTCCTCTTCCTCCATTTCCACCTCCATACCACATTCTTTTACCTTGTCCCCACCCGCCGGCGGTGGCATGGGCGGGGTCCACCTCTTGTCCGGATCGATGCCGGCGGCGCGCATTGCGGCCGAATTTACTGCGACGGCGTGCCAACACCGTCTGTAGAGGAGGCAGGGGCGGTCGTTTGGAAGGGCCGCGTCCAGGTCGCCGTGAGTGAGGCACTCGGGAGGCGACCAAAGGTTTTGATCCCAGCCGGTACCGATCTGCGCGCCGTCATAGGATAGGCGGCACGGTGAATGGACACTTATCTACGTTACACATTTTTTTTTTGCTTTCAATAGAATGCAAGAGTTAAAGAGATTCATTGCACGGCTGTGCAGAGCGGCAATCGAAAAGGTCCATATTTGTTTTTTTTGTTTCTTTGTGTACAGAAAAATACTTCGCACACTTCCGTAGACCTCATATTTCATATGAAGAGAGAGTAACGCCGTTTTCGCATTGTCGAAACGACACATATAGTACCGGAACATCCACGTACCGGTGGTGTATTTCAATGCCATCAACAGCAGTGTAGACTATTCGTACGCCGGGCGCCCGCTCATTTTTTTACTGAAATAATCTCTTCTCACCACCCAAGGAAGATTCGGATTTATCTCAGCGTGTTGCCTAATGGCCTGCTGCACTTCCACGACCGACTGGCAGGCACTCAGCTCCACGTAGCAAGCACTGTTGTCGTCCGAGACAAAACAAGAAGAGGAGATAACGGGCGGCGCAAGGGGACGCGAATAAACCTTGCTGGCGATTACAGCCGTATGATAGCAGTAAGATGTAACCCAACCGCAACAATTTCCCGCGTACGACGTTTTTCAGAGGGTCGACACGCAACCATGCCACCCGCGCGTGTGTGTATACCGAGAGTCACGACCCGCTTCCATGGTCTCTCTCTATATGACTCGTGTAAATTCGTCGCGACAAGGAAGTCGGCGGATTGTGTCGCCGCATGATGTCAGCAACAGGCGACCATATCGCCGGCGGGCGACAAACAGCGGGTTAAACACAGGGCATCGTTGGCACGATTGTGCCGTGTGATGAAAGTCAACGTAGGTACGATGCAGAGCATCAGAGCAGCGCCACGATTGTGTTGACAGCAGTACGAGCTTACCTTTTGTGAGTCTTGCGGCCGCTTCGAAGCACAAATATCGTTGCACCAACAAAAGCATTTTTTTAAGGGGGGGGGGGGGGGGGGGGGGGGGGGGGGGGGCGCATACGCTAAAAAAAAAGGCAACGCCATGATGCGCGCGAGTCAGCACGAGCGTAGACAAATTCACGCGAGCATCTGCACCCAAAGACGCTCACATGGGGACGGCTTCAAGCACCGGTATGTACGGCTAGACGAGCGATATAGCCCGTCTCTACGGAACTTGATCCCCGTGTGCAGAAAATCGACAACAAGTACCGGTAGCGATCACCTTTCTCCCATGAAACCGATGTGAAGGTGCGCGTCTTGCAAGCCTGGCAGAACGATGGCTCCGCCAAGGTCGATCACATCGCAGTCTTCCCTGCCAAAACATTGTGGCCGCGAGTGCACAAAGAACGCGACGTGTAGACAAACGACGCCGTCGGTCATGCTTTTCACAGAAACGAACGGTATTTGTCACACAAGGCAGAAGACGTTGTTGCTATCTAGCACGAAGATCGTAATTCGTTTGCTCGCTGCCAGTAAGAGCTAATATTGACCATTCGCAGATTTACGTGTATCTATGGGTTTTAAGGAGAGATCGAAGTTGATTTGGATGGTTCAACACCTCGTACAGGTCACGATCCAGATCATCTACAGTATTTGCTCGCCTGCCGTTGTTGCGGGTTGTGCAGGATCTGCCATATAGGGCAGATCCAACCCACGAAACACGTGTTACATAGATCATGCGGATGATACGGATCCCACGCCTCAACGTGAGCTAGATCATACAAGATCGGGAATATATCTGCCTTGAAAGATCTAGATCATGAAGTGGGAATCGGTGATCTGTACGTGGTCTGTCCGAGTTGTGGACGGTTCGACTCGAAGGCGATTGACCATTCTCCGATTCTCGGTTTTGATGGTACGGAGGATGCTGGGAGTGGGCCGGGTGTTCATCCGGGTTCGCAACAATGATGGTTCCACCGAGAGAACTACAGCAGTGCGACACACGACAAAACCACGGAATAAGAACTGCACCTCGGTTCTGGGTACGAAATTCTTGATACAAAGAGTAGGAATATTATTGGTAGTTAGGACAAGGAGTAGGAAAATTGTTGGCAGTTCTTACGCTAGTATATTCCGTTTCCAGTGGGATGGATGGGACGTCAGCAGTAATGGGGTGCATGGGCGGCGCATTGGTGGCGATGACGTATGATATTATAATATGTTATGCATTTACCATACTTAAGGCCACGGAGAACCTTATCCACCCCTCATCTCCGGGCTCCCGGGTGACTCTAATCTCTATCTGGTGCATGTTTTATCGGAATAGAAATCGGCGACGCTATTTTGACACGCTGCATTTCCACCTCCGGCTGGTTCGTGTGCCTAGCAGAGAGCGGATGCGCCAAGAGAGTTTCGTCACGGCTTGTGATTCTCTCGAGTTTGACGTCTGCAGGTTCTCAACAGAGGCGTACCTCTCGACTAAGAAGTGCGGCAGTTGTCGAAATTGGTCGAAATTTGGGGTGTACAAAATGAGACCAAAAACATCCCCAACTGAACAATTGCTCTTCACTTGCGGACAGCTACAGCTCCTCACAGGAAACTACAGCCCGCGTAATTATGGGACGCTCCTTATGGAGTGTGTGGGGGCGTCGGGTGCGCCAGACAGCAGTCGTAGGCGGCCAGAAACAACTCAATAGGTGTTTTCGTGTACTCATAGTTGCAAGTCAGCAAAACAAAAAAAAATCTCGAAATCGCTAAAAATATTTCATTTCACGCGATGAAGCCTACTGTAGTACAACGACTACACCACCGATGAAAAACCGGTCTGTACTAAAAAAATGCTGCTCTCAGGCGGATGTTACATGTATATTCTTCGTTCGTACCCGAAGATGCTGCGAACAAAAAAACGTTCCCATGAGAGGTACTGTAGTAAGGTATTGTGTTATGATACTGCTTCGCCTCCCCCCCCCGTGCGGGCGGCATGGCCATGGCTTTCATTGACGATTTCTTCCTGCCCCTTAAGGCTAGGTCTTCCCTTTATTTTTTTTACGTACTTTGCCGGCTTCGTTGCCTCGCCATTCAGAGGTGTGGGAGTGGGGTTTGAGGAGCCGCATCTTCGACTCATGTTCTAGTTCGTGGAATCGGGGTTTCCACGAATTTCCCATAATTCTGCATGTACGGCTCATCAGAGTGGGCTAGTGTTATGATACTGCTTTGTATGAGGTTGAAAGCCCGGTAAATACCTGGGTTCAGTCACTGGGAACGTATTTGCAGTACTTGGAAGGCATATCTTAGATGGGAAACCAGGGGTTTTCCAGAGACGCACGAGCTTGGTCTCAGTCTCCGCGTGCCGAAAGGAATAAAACTGCTCTTCTTCTATAGCTAAGCAAGCAACACACGCGAGCACCAACGATTACCGACTTAAAAGGCAGACCTGTCCAGGGATACAAAGTGTCCCGCAACCTTGATCATAACAATTGGGCCCATAAAAGAGCAAAAAAGGGCTAACAAGTAAAACGCTCTGGATTCTTGAAACTTTGCATCTCTTTTTCTAAAACTTCGAAATACAGATCTTGGTTGCAAACCCCTTACTCTGGTTCCAAGTTGTTTGTATAAGTTACCGAAATACTTTCGTACGCGCGAATGTGTACTTGGTGATATGTACCTGCTATATTATACCAGGTACGTACCAAGAGGCGGAGAAATCGCACGTACGTGCAAGGCCCGTCAGTCCAACAATACGGTTGTACGTATAGCAAGAGTTGTTGTAGATATGTATGGTGTCATATTTAAAGGTCCGGACACTTTGTATCCCTGGACAGGTTTGCTTATTAAGTCGGTACTCGTTGGTACTCACGTACGTGTGTTATTTGCTTATCACGGTGGCCCCTAATACATAGATCCGAAAACGGGGGGAGAGAGGCTTCCCAATGTATTCCTCAAGAATACCAATGTAGTATTGATGGGAAGCCTATCATCAGCCGCGTTTTTGAAACAGACAGCATTTCCGATTCACGCGGTAGATATGTAGAGATACAAAGCACCAATTTGGGTGCTTTGGGCCTGTTATGGGCCTATTTACCATGGGCCTCCGTGATAAGAGATAAAAGAAGAGCAGCTTTATTCGTTTCGTGCACGCGGAGATTGGGACCCAAGCTCGTGCTTCGCTGGGAAAACCCCTGGTTTGCCATCTAAGATATGCCTCCCGAGTACTACAAATACGATCCGAATGCCTGAATTTAGGTAATTACCGGGCTTTCAGCCTCATTCAAAGCAGTGCCATAACACTAGCCCACTCTGATGAGACGTGTATATATGCAGAATTATGGGAAATTCATGGAAACCCCGATTCCACGAACTACAACATGAGTCGAAGATGCGGCTCCTCGAAACCCACTCCCACCCCTCTGAACGGCAAGGTGACGAAGCCGGCAAGGTACGGCAGAGGATAAAGAAAGGAAGGCCTAACCTTAAGGGATTGGAATGAATCGTCAACGAAAGCCATCGCCATGCCACCCGCAACGGGGGGAGGGCGAGAAAGTGCGCAATGGCCTATACGTACCAGGTAAAAAATATAATCACTTTTTTTAAAAAAGAGGTACACCCCCAAACATGTTGACGAAAAGGGGAACACTGTTTTTCATTGACGAAAAGGAGAACACTGTTTTTCGCCGACGGGGACATCCATATTCTCAGTCTAATCGACACCAAATCAAAACCTGCAGCGTTTGGGGAGCTCCCTGGGCACGTCCCAACCATCCAATTTATTTGTTTTTCGCGAGTGTACGGCGGGCGGACGAGCGTTATCAAAAGTGACGTGTGAGCATGTATGTGATGGTGTTACCTACTGAGCTATAGGGGTAAAAGATCGATCGATTACCCAGTCCAGAGTAATCCTAATGACACTCTCCCCCCCTCTGAAAGGCGGGATCTCTGGGGCGTCGGAACCATATACGTCTGTACGCTGACCTACCCGCTTCGTTTCATTACCTGGGGAACCAGGGAGATGTGTTTTCTTTTAGGCACGCGCAAGCGTTTCTATAAAAGAAACCTTCGAAGTGAGGTTCGAACCCGTGACCTGGACGACGTCAAATGTGATGGTGTTATCTGCTGAGCTATAGGGGCAAAATATCGATCAATTACCCAGCCTAGGGTAATCCTTATAACATGTACCTCTCTTTGACACGCTTACGCGAGGGTATACCCTGTTCCCGCCCTCTCCACAAAGTTTGGGAAAAGCCTCCCTTTTTGGCACTATTTCTCCCCTATTTGTTTAGTCGCGGATTGCTGTACACCGGATTGGCGCAAAAAAAATCGCCGGTGGGTGTCTCGTGGTTGTTGTGATATGACCAGAAGACTTTGGCCCACGTCGAAACGACCAACAGCCCAGACCCGCTCAAACGAATTCAGCATACATGTACATGACCAGCGAACCACAGAGCTTGGTTCCGCAATTTTTATTATTAACGTTTATTTATTTTTATCATCACTTTCACATGCGAGCAGGGGGTGTTACCCTCAGCAATCTTCTGGACAAGCCGTCGTCACAGGTGTCGTCCCTCCTTCCCCCCGGTAAGTTCCTTCATTTTTATCGCGCATAGGGTTCAGCATCCCCACTGCTCGTCGATTTTCATCGAATGTTGCTAACTCACGCTCTCGCGCTTTCCGCAATTTTTATGCAAGAACAAGTCCTTGCGAGCATGCACTCGGTGAGACTCGAATCCACGAAATTGGTCCTAGTAGGCACGCGGGCCACCTACTCGTACCAAGCCACCGGGGACGCCAGCTGTGAGCTTGGTTCCGTGATTACTGCATACCGTGATGACACCAAATCGAGAGTGACACCCATCTCGTGCAGCCATCGGCTTCAGAAAACGCAGAAACAGATAACGAGGACAGCGTCAAGTCGTGTTACTCGTGTGACCCTTCCAATCAAGACACTGATCGGTGGCTTGTGGCCCCCACACGACACGACAACGCAAGCTGCCATCACGAGGTAAACTATTACGCGGGACCGTAGTAAATAGGACCAAATATTGTTAATAAAAATAGGTAAATATATAGGTTTTGTGTGTACCGTAGGTCCTATTTATTATGGTCCCCCGTAAATACCACAAGGCAACCACCACCTCTTTTGTCTGCAGTTGACTGCGACGGCGACTGACTATGAGGATCCTCTTCAGAAACCAACAACCAAACCATCATGGATGACGAAATCGAAGAACCTCGGTGTGCGGTATCCATCCCCGTCCATCCTCTAACACAACACTCTCTGGACGTCCTCGTCGGCGACAATCAGTGTCCCCCTCGTCAACATCTGACAGGGGGGAGTGTACTACTTTTTTTTAAAATGCTCTAAAATATACTCCGAGTATGTAAGATAGGTCACAAAGATGCACACCCCGGACAGCTCATGAGCTAGCTCATCTATTGTGCATAGCTCAAGCTTTGAAAACATGCGCAGATGAGCTCCCGCCTATAGTTCAAGCCGGGGGAAACATGTGTAGCTCATGTAGCTCCTATAGCTCAGCCTGGGAAAATGTGTGTGGATGAGCTATCTTCTGTAGCTCAAGCCTTCAAAACATGTGCAGATGAGTGTTAAGATCAAGGTTGCGGGACACTTTGTATCCCTGGACAGGTCTGCCTTTTAAGTCGGTAATCGTTGGTACTCACGTGTGTTGCTTGCTTAGCTATATGTGATATGGGCGGAGTATTCATGGGCTATAGATATAGATAATACGTTGCAGGCTTGTAGTCTGACGAATACGAGAATAATCCAAAGAATGGATTAACCCGGCGGATATTCCGTTAGTCGAGAGAAACGTTCTTTTAGGAATGTTCCCCAGGGCGGATAGCCCGTTAGACGAGAGTAATGTTCCTTGACGCAGATAGGACTACGAAGTGAGAAGTTCTTATATTAGCAGAAGAACGATCGGTAGCCATAGGAAAGTTCTGTAGGAGTACATCAGTAGGAATTTAGGAGAGCTTGTGGCATGGGATGGGGCGAGTATATCTGGGCGTCGAGTCCCGCCCCCCTACCTCTCACTTCTCTACTATAGCACCTCCTCAGCTCTCGCCATCAACAAGAAGATCTAAATCAGAAGAAGCGAAGCACTGCTTTCCAGCTGCCAGAACCACCTGCGTCCCTTACCACTACCCTTACCACTACCCTAGAGCGGCCTCCGCTTCACATATAGAAGAAGAGCAGTTTTATTCCTTTCGTGCTCGCGGAGACTGAGACCAAGCTCGTGCGTCTCTGGAAAACCCCTGGTTTCCCATCTAAGATACGCCTTCCAAGTACTACAAATACGTTCCCAGTGACTCAACCCGCGTAATCACCGGGCTTTCAACCTCATACAAAGCAGTATCAAAACACTAGCCCACTCTGATGAGCCGTATATGCAAAATTATGGGAAATTCGTGGAAACCCCGATTCCACCAACTAGAACATGAGTCGAAGATGCCGCTCCTCAGAACCCACTCCCACACCTCTGAACGGCGAGCCTACCACCTATAGCTCAATCAAGCCTTCAAAACATGCGCAGATGAGCTACCGCCTATAGCTCAAGCAAGGGAAACATGTGCAGATGAGCTATCGCCTATAGCTCACCCCCGGAAAACGTAATCCTAGCTCATGCACGCAGCTCATTGTAGCTCTTTCTCGGCAACACATACATGCGCGTAAGATAAGTAGCTGAAATGCCTCCGGGGCAACTGCGTATGTATAGGAATGATATGGGTTCGGCTTGGGTTTGATCGTTGTCCTCATCCACATCGGTGACGTTGTTCGTGGGGTCCACATCCATCGATGGGTCCGGTTGCTGCCCGCCGCCAGCCTGGTCTACGGCCGAAGCGCCGCTAGAGCTGCTACCCCGGTTCGTGGGCATGCTAGGGGTGTTGCTGTGGGGTGTCAGTGTTGTGTTCGGTGCGAACGCCTCTTGTGGTGTGCGTGGTGACAACTGACAGCTGCTGTATATAGCTGTTGACAAAAAACGAAAATTCAAATTCTGTTGGGTGTCGACCTATCCTCAGGTATCTTCAGAACAAAAGCAGATCCGATCTCATACAATATCACATACTGTACCTGGTACGTACAAAACATATATGGTTGTTTGTGTTGATATCGTTCTATTCTGTGTACTTGTACAGGTCACTTATACAACTCATGAACTGCAGTAGTAGCTCATCTATCCCCTATAGCTCAAGCTTTGAAAACATGTACAGATGAGTTATCGCCTATAGCTCAAGCTTTGAAAACATGTGCAGATGACCTACCGCCTATAGCTCAAGCTTCAAAAACATGTGCAGATACCGTCTACAGCTCAAGCCGGGGAAAACATGCGTAGCTCATGTAGCTCCTATACGCACCTGGCGACTAATATGACGAGTCGCGGCGTAATCCCACTTTCATGTATACAGTTAGAATATACATGCCGGTATATAGTGGCAAAAGAATATAAAATAAGAAGTACATGTCGTATACATGCGAGTCCTCGAGCGCATACGCGAACACGTCGACACACACACACAGAAAAACAGCGAGCGCACGAACCAGTATATTTTGCATCCGTGACACTTAGTTTGACCGATCAAGTCTATATCACATATAATCGACAACTGTTTCACGTATGTACCCACGTGGTAGAAACTGTACGGAATATAAATATATGTATATACAAGGCGCTTCGCTCCGCGGGCGGCTTACGCCGCCCGCTACGCTCGCTCAGGAAGGGAACATCAAATTATGCGAAGCGGACAGAGGTCCATGATTGAATATTGTTTTTTTTATGGTCCCTGTAGTTAGCTGTAAACTGGCGACTTGATAATGCCAAGAGTCCCGCCGCCATGCTCCAGGAGAAAACAGTTCGGACGCCACATGTGCTTCGCGTCGCGGGCGGTTTTCCGCGACTCTCGCTCACACGTCGTACATACGTACATACCCCAGGTAGGGTACTTATTTTCTTCTTTCGATATGTTCTATGTCTGTGTACTCGTCGTATGTACGAAAGATAAAGCACAGAACGGCACAGCAACACAGCAAAAGCAATGAAAATGAAACCGAAAAATTCTAAAAGAAATAAAATCCCCGTCCCCTTTCGTGTAATACTTTACTACCTCATGGGAACACCTTACACTAGTCAAAAAAAGAAAAAAATGAAAAAAAGAAAAAATCTTACAGCAGAGCTTCTCTCTCAGCCTCGTACGCCGCCCGCCCCTCTCGCGACCATCTCGCCACCGATTCAGTCCGGGTAAAGCTTCCCTCCCTCTCTTCCACAGTGAGCCGCGTCGCCCGCCTCGCGTGAAGCCCGGTGCTCACCGTGGACCTCGACGCAAGCTCGACAATGTTGGTGCTCATTCGGGGTACCTCCCTCTTGTGACTCTCAGCCCGGTCGCAAAAATAAGCACCGCTTGAGTATTATCTTACAATCCCGAACGACCCTTAAATACTCGTACGTACTCTATTCAAAATCACAAATGGAGGCCAGACAGAGCCTATTGATGCATCCCTCGTGTCTCGAGGCACACGCGACGCCTAGGCACGAAAGCGGCGACCGCGCTCCTTGCAACTCCCCCTCTACTCGCCAGCATTCGCTGACACCCGCGACGGTGCCGGGTTCGCCCGCGCAACCGTGCTCGGAGTACACGCACGCACACGAAACGAAAGAGGAAAAAAGGAAAGAAGGACTGAAAGTACGACGAGAAATAAATGGAGAAAAAACAAAGACTCGCTGGAACGGTCCGGCAAGTAACCAAGTGGGAGCTCTGAGAGGCCAGGGATGGACCAACCGAGCACGCTCAGAGATCGAGATCTAAGTAAGTATATCTATATATCATACTACTGATATTCATAGACCGTCAATCCGAAGTGTCGTTGCAATTGATTGCCCTTACGTCCGCCATGTCTCTCGGCGGGTGCGTCTGGTCACAGTCGCATCGAACCTACGTTAGCTTCAGGTACATCGCAACCCACGGTAGTGAGTGGTGAACCGTATCTCAGGTGCCTGTAATTGCTTGCTATAACAAAAATAATTAATTGTACATCGTGCCGTATCAAGCGTGGTAGAATCTGCCAGCATATGGCTCGTGACCCTATCACGGAGGCACCGAGAAGCAGGTTTTTCGTTCCCATTTTCTCCAAATCTGAAAGTCGAGGAACAAATGGGATGAGGGGGCGAGGATCAAGCGAAACGTAGAAAACATGCCGACTGTGGCAGACGTTATGTGTGCTTCATTAGACGAAAGCGTATGGTAACTACGGTGGGGGGCGGGCTGCGGGATCTGGGAAATATAGTGTGGGAGACCACCTACTCGTACATAAATAAACGCTCCGCCTTTGTCGCCCCTCAACTACGACATGAGCGTATGTTAGTTCCGGAAGAACCACACCGAGACACGCCACAACACTGCGTGCCGACAACCAGGTAAACGCGTTCAGGGTGCATCACACCGCGATACCTCAGCGCGTATTACCGTCGGAGGGGTCTGGAAAATCATACACGACGTTCCCACGGGACAACCAACGGTAGCAGAACCCCTAATCAACAAGGCTACAAGCCTGGGGACAATAAGGAATAGAAGGCACCCGCAAAAAGGATACGCATCAAAGGAGCGACGACATTGGGATAAGAGAAGGGTCAACAAGTATGGGTGTGATCTCATGCCGCAGCAGAGAGAGGCCTCATTGATCCCAAACTATATACCAGGTACGAATTAAATTACGACACGATGTTACAACAGTAATCTGGACCAGAAAAGAGGGGACGCCAGCAGGGTGGATCCCTTTTCGGGAAAGCCTCATTGTTGTATGGGGAGACAGTGATTGAGTGATCACTCCGTGAGCGATATGATATCGCAGCTCTACAACAGCACGACAAAGTAGAAAGAGGCTAGGAAAAAAACAGACCATCCCACCCGCCCATCGTTGGTAGCGAGGTGTAACGTCGACAACGACATCAGTTTTGTTAGTGTTTATTTTACCGGGGTACCTACTCTCTGCGACGAGGTGCCGCGTTGATTGCCAGACAACCAACGCGGGAGTAGTAACCCTGGGTGAGAGTCTCCGACTGGTCGCAGCAGGAGGCCTCATTGATCCCAAACTATATACGAATTAACGTACGACGCGATGTTACAACAGTAGCTCATGTAGCTCCCATAGCTCACTCTCGACACATATATATGTGCAGATGAGCTATCCTCTATAGCTCAAGCTTGGAAAACATGTGCAGATGAGCTACCACCCTCCTATAGCTCAAGCCAGGAAAACATGTATAGCTCACGTAGCTCACGTAGCTCACCGGTGAGCTAGCTCTTTGAAGAGCTAGCTCGAGCTACCGTGAGCGGATCTGTCCGAGGTGTGCAAAGATGAGTACCAGCCACTCAACCAGTCCAACTCACAGTTGACGTATTTGTACGTACTGTTTGTACCTGGTACTGGTACGAGTAACAATAAACAATATAATAAAAACGTTACTGGTACAGGTTAATGCATGTTCAGTGACGAGGCAGAACAGAACAACGTGCCGTGCTGAAAGCCAGCGGAGGGACGACAACGACGGCAGCAGCAGTATATAACAGAGCGGCAGAGAGATCTCGTAGACTCGTCAAGCAAGTGCTTCCGACGAAGTCATTTCTAATTACGCCGCGTCCACGCCCAGTTCATGTTCAACCGCACTCACGTACGAAGTGCTGCTGCTGCTGCTGTAAATGTGCTGCTCTAAATAGCACCATACACTGGGACAAGCAACGCTATACAGGAATACCTTCCATCCCTCGGAGGGTCTCCCACACCAGCAGCAAGCACCTCGCCGCTATTGCTTCTGCCAGGTTCTTCCGGCCGAGATATCAGCAGCCACGATGCAGGCGGCAGTCTCTGCTGTTGTCGAGACTGCCAGACATGTCCATTAACGAAAAGGACGTGACCCATTCTGCACGTATTGAACTGCCTACTACGTACTGCGTGGTATACAGTTGTCGGTGTTGTGTGCCGATGGCAGACCAGGCCTCCTCTATATCTCGTTCCCTCGGCAGAATAAGGAAGAAGACAGCAGACAGCAGACAGAGTACGGTAGGCAGCAAGCAGCACACAGCAGAACACGTCGTCAGTGTGCCTGTGCCTGTGTTTTTTACCTCGTACGATACATGCCTGGTAAAAAAATGCTGGGACGAAATTCGTGAGATCGTGGACATTATTTTATCTTTTTTTTTTTTTTTTTTTTTATCCTCCGGCGGATTGGTAAAAATAAAGCTTAAGCTCACCACACTTCCACGTTCCCAATTTCGTGTCGTGTGTCAATTTAGCCCATTTGGGCACGTTGACCCGACCTGACCCCCGAGAGGAGCAGGTGCGGTGGAGATAGCCACCCGGGACAGTCATCCCTCCCGGGTAGTGTGGGACTTGCTCGCGCTCACCCACTAACAAAAACCAAGGCTATGAGGCCTTCCCGCCGGACTCGGACCAGTTACGGTCCACCCTACCCGTTGGGGCGTTGGTCCATCAATTTGAAAAAGTCGAGAATTTCGGGCGTCGGAACTCATCCCGTGTTTTACAAGCTGCATGTATACTGGTATTTAAGTAGAACACGACAACCACATGCGTTGCCGTGCAGTTCCCTAGGTGCCATCATAATACATGATGTATGCACGCACGATGGACCAGACGACACAGCGTCCCCTCAAAGGAACCCACGGGTCCGAAGGGCCTTGGGATGGTGGGTAAAAGAAAAGGGCGCAACAACAAACAGCACGTACGACGCCGTTGATCGCACAGTTTCGCACAATCGAGGGCAATACGGTGAAGGAACAAGCCGATCGTGAGTTGCTGCCGTGGAAAACCGGTTTCAAGCACGAGGGAAAAAATAGAGGGGACTAAGGAAATACAAGTGCCGCCCGCTACGCTCGCTCACAGGGACAGGATAACAGATCAGAACGACAAGAACGTGTGGTACGATACGTGTTTTGCTGTTTTGTGCAGGGTAGATTGTGATGTGCTGTGCTTGCGGTAGAAGTACTGCGAGTACTGGAGACGTCGCATGGCATATTCGCACACGGCAAGTTCACGAGGAACGCGTATAAACGCGAGCACACCGCAGCTCGATGTGCCGACAGACTTTCGATCTCGACATAGAATCAAAACCCACCGGATCTCGTGTCAATTTCGATTACTTTTTCGTGGACTTGCCCTGCCGAAACGTGGAACTTATCACCGTAAACTGGGGTTTAACGCACCGGTATTGACTACAAAACGGAGGCTTTGGGAGTTTTAGATATAGGCAACCCTACTTACAGTAGGTGCGCCTGGGGAATAATATCCTACGCTTGTGCGAAGTGCTACTGTACGTGTGTACCTTGGACACGTGGCAGTCTAAGAACAGACCCGAGTGTGAAGAGATGTCCGAGATAGAGTAAGGGTAAGGGACGCAGGTGTATCTGGCAGCTGGGAAGCAGTGCCTCGCTTTTTCAGATTTAGATCTTCTTTATTGATGGCAAGAGCTAACGAGGTGCTCTGTCTGGTAGAAAAGTGAGAGGTAGGGGGGGGGGACTCGACACCCAGATATACTTGTTCCACCCCACGCCACAAGTGCTCTCCTAAAATTCTTCTTGTCTGATGTACTCCTATGGAACTTTCCTATGGCTACGATCGTTCTTCTGGTAAAAAACTTCACAATTTATGGTCCTATGTTAAGATCAGAGGTCGGGAGATTTTGTATCCCTGGACAAGTTGGCCTATTGAGCCGGTACTCGCTGGTACTCACGTGTGTTGTTTGGTTAGAGATACAAGAAGAATAGCTTTATTCCTTTCATGCACGCGGAGACTGGGAGCCAAGCTTGTGCCTCGCTGGGGAAACCCCTGGTTTTCCATATAAGATACGCCTCCCTAGTACTACAAATACGATCCCAGTGCCTGAACCCAGGTAACTACCGGGTTTTCAGCCTCTTTCAAAGCTGTACCACAACACTAGCCCACTCTGATGAGTCGTATAAGCAGAATTATGGGGAATTCGTGTAAACCCTGATTCCTCTAGCTAGATCATGTGTCGAAAATGCGGCTCCTCGAAACCCACTCCTACACCTCTGAACGTCAAGATAACGAATCTTCCTTCCGATATGCCCGGCGCTGATGCTCGCTGGCGCGTATCGGTTCAACGCTGCAAGCCCTGTGCCAACCCCCACGACCGTGGCGACATGTCGAAGTATTTGCCGGCGGGGTTGGCACAAATACGTGCAGAACAACTTCTCCATGAACCCCCCCCCCGTACCACGTCACCCAGAACGACGTTAGTATTTTGTCCTGCCGACGATGTCACTTGTTGATCAGAGATCGGGACATCCCTGGACAGGTTGGCCTAATAAGCCGGTACTCGTTGGTACGTACATGTGTTGTTGCTAACATATAGAAGAAGAGCAGCTTTAATCCTTTCGTGCCCGCGGAGACTGGGAATCAGCTCGTGCCTCTCTGAGAAAGCCCTGGTTTTCCATCTAAGACACGCCTCCCAAGTACTACAAATACGATCCCAATGCCTGAACCCAGGTAACTACCGGGCTTTCAGCCTCATTCAAAGCAGTACCATATCACCTATCTCCGTTAAGGAACATTATTCGCGTCTAACGGGCCATTCGCCATAGAGAACATTCCTAAAAGAACGGTACTCTCAACTCACGGAATATCCGCCGGGTTAATCCATTCTTTGGATTTTTCCCGTAGTCCTAAGACCGCAAAACTGCAGACTTTATTATTTGTATCTATAGCCCATGAGTACTTCACTCATATCACACGAGAATATGATGAAGAACAATCCGCAGTGCAAAGTAGTACTACTACTATTGTTTTTCTGTTGATGAGAGTCGGCCATCAATCGAGCACACGAGACCAGAACACAGCGGTAGCACGGGGGGCGCGCCACTGCCAAGGGAGAAAAAGGAGGGGGGCTTTAGACCGAGGCTGGGGTTAGCTCAGGCGATTCTGTTGGAATACGTCAGCTGTGAGTACGACCGATTGAGTGATCGAAACTCTTGTTCAACCGGTGGGATGAAATGGAACTACTATTTTTCACGGTCAAATCCCGTCATCTCTTTCCGGCACCTGTTTATACCTGATACATTCTCGATCGCGCGTGCTACGGGGTATATATGGCCTTCATCAAATATTTACAAGAAAAAAACAACCATGGGTGGGGCAGGGGTGTCAGCAGTGGTGTCATCAAGTGGTGCCAAGTATTTTAACAGGTGGCCGGACCCCACCCTTGCGCATTACAGTTTCGGCCCGCTACTAAGAAATGTAGCTCTAGGAAATAGAGGCTCGGCCTTTCGAGAAGAGTAAGGAATTCGGCGTTTGAAATGTAGCTCATATTGGCCGGCAAGATAGGAAATTACAGCCTAAGAAACAGCAGCGATCGATGTCCGCACGAGATAAGAAACGAGGTCCTATTTGGAATGCCGAATGAAATGCGAAACGCGGACTACAGCAGCATTTGTACAACAACCAACGCCCGACACACCCTGGACTCCTCCGGCAGTGTGGAGGTTCCTGTTGTTCTTCGTTTCGATCACTTTTTAATTTAAAAAAATCAACCGGATAGTATCCAATCCTGTTATGATATTGCCTCTCGCTTCTCGGCCCCGCTCGATATATTTTTTTTCTTGTCGTTTTCCTGGACTTCGAGGGGTGTTTTTCTTCTTGACGTTTTCCGAGTGTGCGGGTCAGTTTTTTTTTTTTCTGCTCGGTTTCTGGTTTGTTTTTTCTTGGGCTGGGTTGGGGATGGTTTTTGCGTATTCTGTCCTGCCTACACCCTCCGCTCAGTGTCGGGGCTGGTCTGGGTAATCGGGCCTCTCATTTGCGGCACAGGACGCGTTTTCATAGTTGTGGGCTGGGTTTACGTGGTTCTTGGCGTTTTCCGTGTTATTTTTCTTCTCGTTTTTGGTATTAATTTTTCGCTTTTCCATGCAACTTCCTCGCCCTCCCCTCTGTTGCGGGTGGCATGGCGATCGCTTTCGTTGACGATTTATTCCGCCCTTAGGGCTAGGCCTTCCTTTCTTCTTCTTTTTTTTACCTACCTTGTCGGCTTCGTTGTCTCGCCGTTCAGAGGTGTGGGAGTGGGTTTCGAGCAGCCGCATCTTCGACTCATGTTCTAGTTCGTGGAATCGGGGTTTCCACGAATTTCCCATAATTAAGCATATAGGGCTCATCAGAGTGGACTAGTGTTATGATACTGCCTTGAATGAGGCTGAATGCCCAGTAATTACCTGGGTTCAAGTATTAGGATCGTATTCGTAGTACTTGGGAGGCGTATCGTAGATGGAAAACCAGGGATTTTCCCAGCGAGGCACGAGCTCGGCTCTCAGTCTCCGCGTGCACGAAAGGAATAAAGCTGCTCTTCTTCTATCTTTAAGCAAACAACACACGTGAGTGCCAACGAGTACTGACTTACTAGGCAAACCTGTCCAGGGATACAAGTGCCCCGACCTTGACCTTAACAACCCCCTGCCGCCAAAATCCCCCTGGAAATAAAAAGTGTCCCGTTTAAGAGATGGAGCGGTTGAAAGCCCATACTCTTAACGAACGTCTGTTTAAGAATACGGCTGGAGTGTGCCTGCAAATAAGGCATTGAGCCTCAACGCCAAACCGACGTTTCTTAATAGCGGGCCTTAACTGTATGGGCGTAAAACATCCCTGTGGAGAATTGGACTAGAGGACACCATTGCGTGCAGTTGTAGCAGTACCGAATTGTGACGTTGACGACACCTTGTTGTCGTGGGTTTTCGCTGCATTATTATTTCATGTCTGCACGAAGATTGTTTTACGCCCAGATTGGGCAAGGAGGGGTCTCGGACACTTTTACCTGTTGTGTTGTAGAATACATAAATTCGGGCACGATCCGTTTTACAGCAGTATGTGATATTATATAGTATCGGACTATAGAAGGGGTTATGAGATAGCCCTTAGTATCAAAGCCCTGAATACCCTAAGAGTATTCCTGGGGCTCTGAAGCTTCCCTTGGTAAATAATAATCGACGCCCTGAATACCCCAAGAGTATTCCCGAGGCTCTGATGTTTCCCTTGCAGTACAATGTTAGGATGGGGGACAGGAGAAGAGTAGACAAGCGCCCGAGGAAAGATCTTCGGACAAGTGTCTTTACCCGTCTAGCGGGTTAACAGAAGGAGGGCAGAAGTGGCCTTGATGCCTTGAATCAAGACCCTATCGAACCACTCTCAACAGCTCCCTTCTCTCTCATCATGAAGAGGAAGAATACGACAACACACAAACAAGCCTCTTGAACAAGAGAAGCTGCCTTCCTAGCCAGTTCCGATAGTACCTGCTTCCCATTCCCTTACCACGATACTCGGGTTCTACTACAAGTAGTAGTAGTGTCCCGACCCTGATCTTAACAACAGTGGTACAAGTACTAATAATAGTTGAATCGAGAGTGAATTCGTGTTTTGTGTAGAAGCAGATTCGCCAGTCACCAGTTTGTGTGAAGTGATGGTTGAGGTACGGTAGGGGTAAGGGACGCAGGTGTATCTGGCTGCTGGGAAGCAGTGCTTCGCTTCTTCTGATTTAGATTTTCTTTATTGATGGCGAGAGCTGAGGAGGTGCTCTCGTAGAGAAGTGAGAGGTAGGGGGGAAGGACTCGACACCTACTGTAGATATACTCGTCCCACCCCGCGCCACAAGCTCTCCTAAATTCCTCTTATCTGATGTACTCCTCAAGAACTTTCCTATACCTACCGATCGTTCTTCCGCTAATATAAGAACTTCTCATTTTATGGTCCTATCTCCGTTAAGGAACATTACTACTCTCGTCTAACGGGCTATCCGCCCTCGAGAACATTCCTAAAAGAACGTTACTCTCGACTAACGGAATATTCGCCGGGTTAATCCATTCTTTGGGTTATTCTCGTATTCCTGAGAACCCAAAACTGCAGACTATATAATCTATATCTATAGCCCATGACTACTCCACTCATATCACATTAGCCCACCCTGAATAGTCGTATATGCAGACCACAAGATGATCGAAGGGTGATGGCAAAGCTCATCCCTAACGACCAGAAAAAGGTGGTCGAAGATGCGGCTGTTCGAAACAAAGAAATGAGGCTACAGATTCCCCCCACACCTCGTAATATGACGCGAACACCACGAAGGCGGGGTGTTCACTGAGAACAACAACCAAAAGGGAGACCAAAGTAAAGGAAAACATAGCTCAAGTATTCGTTGAATGCGATGACGCCAGGTGTGAAGTGATGGCCGAAGTAGGGTAAGGGTAAGGGACGCTGGTGTATCTGGCAGCTGGGAAGCAGTGCTTCGCTTCTTCTGATTAGATTTTCTTTATTGATGGGTGAGAGCTGAGGAGGTGCTCTGGTAGAGAAGTGAGAGATACGGGGGAGGGACTCGACACCCAGATATGCTCGTCCCACCCCGTGCCACAAACTATCCTAAATTCCTCTTATCTGATGTGCTCCTAAAGTACTCTCCTATTGCAACTGATCGTTTTTCTGCTATTATAAGACCTTCTCATTTTATTGTATTATCTCCGTTAAGGGACATTACTACTACTCTCGTCTAACGGGCTATATCCGCCCTAGAGAACATTCCTAAAAGAACGTTACTCTCGACTAACGGAATATTCGCCGGGTTATTCCATTCTTTGGGTTGTGCTCGAATTCCTGAGACTACAAAACTGCAGACTATATCATATATATCTATAGCCCATGAGGCTACTTCACTCATATCACATTTGCGATCCGATAATCAATAAAATCAATGTACAGGCAGTGTGCGTGTGCAGCGCGCAGTATAACATAAAGTAAGTATTGTAGAGCAGGGCAAGCGTTACCATTTAATACAAGGTTGGACGGTGGTATGGAAATTTCAGGGATTGGTCGGGCGTAGAAAAGCGGCCAAATGATAGGAACGACACGTTCGCAATACGTCGACCAGAAACAATAACAACAAGTGCTTTTGGGGGGTAGGAGCGAAAAATAGCAGCAGCGACACGATAACACTGTACTCCAGAGGTCAGGTACATTTTGGGTAGGAGTGAAAATTTGCAGCAGCGACACGAGAACTACATCCTGCAAACGAAGGTCGTCAGAGCCAGTGCCCAGTCATCGGGACTCAGTTGTTGACTCGCGAATACCAGTCATTTTGAAGTGCCGAGTCCAAGAGTACGTCAAAGTACTGAAACGACAGTCCTAGTGAGTCTCAAGGGTACGAGGGGCGGAAATGATTGAGTCCTCGCGAGTCTCAAGGGTACCAGGAGGAGCTGAATTGATAGAGTCCTCGCGAGTCTCATGGGCACTTTAATTCGAAATATAATACTACAGTCGAATCGCGCATTACGATGGTTTCAACGTGCCGTGTACGCACCCATACCAAATAAGACGCCGCAGTAAAGTCCAACGTGACAAAGGGCTTACAAGGAGAATTTAGGCCGATGATCGTTACGTACATGCATCCCGTAAACAAAACTCTGTAGACAACACAGATAATATGAATGTAGCCGCGTAGAACTCGAAGGCCTCGACGCTATACCTGTATAACATAATATAAGCATTAATATAGTAATTCGACGTGCCCAGGCTTTAGTTTCGTTTTGTTTTTTGTATACCATCCTGTAGCACCAGGTCTTTGTCTACCTGTGAGAGTATTAATAATAATAGCTCATCGTATCGTACGACGTACCAGGTACTGCTTTGCTGTGCCGCCCGTTCAGAATCGTCCTATTGTTGACCCTGGAACTGCCATGCAAGGAAGTCACCGACATAATATGCCCGTCACGAGGTCATACCCCTACGTTGCGACCGAAGTACTATGAGGTGCAGCTTGCAATGATAAGCTTCGAACAATCGATCTTACAGGTAACGTTTGGTTCAACTTTTGATGAAAGCATCAAGCCCCTGCAGACGGCCCCACGTGGTAGCCCAAGTATCCTTCATTTTGGTGAATAGCACATGCCACAAAAATGTGTTGCATGGTATACTTTGTCGGCTGTTCGGAGGATCGAAACGTTAGCGAACTATCTGTACGTACACGCTCTTTTCGGACTTGCGTTGCTATTTATAACAATTAAACTAATAACACGGACGGTGAGATTACTTCAAGGCTTCGGTCGTCATTGATGCACCTCGTACCTGACACGTAAAGACCGTACTTTTGTAGGTGAAGCACCACACACATAGTAAATAGCCCCTGTCGCACGTAGTAATTGTGCACCAGGTAGTCCGCTTGCTTGGTCAATTTTAGGTTCATGGATGATGGGTGTCAGGCTCCATTGGCTTCCCGTTCAACTCTCGTACGAACACTTCCAGTCAAGAACCAAAATAAGGGCCGGACACACGCGACATAGGCAAAATACCTGGTACGTATTTTCCGAGTTTGCAGAGACAGCGTCAATCTACTTGGTTGAGCTTGTATGTCCATCTTCGTGGAAGGTATAGCTTGAGGAACCAGGCGTTTGTATCCAACCTTTGTGCCTGCCACGTACCGCGGTTGAGGTGGATACTCGAAAATAACTGTTGTTACTCTTGTATAAAGTACACCACTCGGTGATCTGGTTGCAGAAAAAAACTTACTATTAATATTAATAATCGCCTGGGCCTGCTTCTTCTGCCATCAACATTCAGGTGAAAAAAGCGTGTAATAGCCTTATATCAAGAACAAGGGCAGACATCACCTTGACCGAGCGAATATGTAACCACATATGTATATGCTACATATCACGAAAGACTTGAGCAACACTGACCCGAGCACCAAGGCCCAAGCTGGATATTTGCTGTCCTGTAACACATTCAGGGAGCTTCCATGGCATGACACATGGCACATCCATGGCTTGCGTTTTACTGTAGTTGCGAAAAGTAAACAACTACTACTGGCTGTAGGCTCCAACTTACGTAAATATAGTTTCGACCGCTCGCCGAAAGAAAACCGTATCCATCATATACGGCGTAAAATAACGTCAAAACAGTAGTACGCAACACGGTTGCAAGATACCTGGTATGTTACGAACCAGTACCGAGGAACCCTTGTTTTTGAAAGCTCCATACTTCCCTTCAGCCTCCTAAGAGAACAAGGTGCTACTGCTGTAGATCATATCAAAATACAAGCAAATCTAGCCAGTAACCACGAAAAGGCAAAACAAAAAAAAGGGATCCCAACAGGTCGGGACAAACTCGGTCAACGCATCCACTTTTTTGCTGTCGTATAGATTAACAGATTCGGTCCCACTCACTCTCTATGCGGCTCCCGCTGTCTTCCTTTCTTATTGCTTGGTAGACTAGGGTAGACCGTTCTTTCTACCCAACAACATCCAGCACCCCCACCCAGGGTGCGTACATGTCCTTCTTCATAGAGGGGTTCACGTAC
Organism: Macrocystis pyrifera; assembly: GCA_031763025.1. NCBI lineage: Eukaryota > Phaeophyceae > Laminariales > Laminariaceae > Macrocystis > Macrocystis pyrifera. The sequence continues at coordinate 7,830,072 of JASSKH010000005.1, read as the reverse complement.
CGCGACCGTGAACAATGACCGAACAAGCCAAGAGACAGAAATCATGCAACACCGCAGAAGAAAAGAAGAGACGAGCCAACATACTACGATCGTATTTACTGTATATACCAAATATCATACAACATCGAACGTGCTGATTACGAGAAGACAGCAAACTTTGCAAGAGAAAAAATAACAAGAGGAGAGAAGACATAGAAAGGAAAGAAACACTTGATAAAGGTTCTTTAGAGGAGACGACTACAGTGCATGCAGTACATACAATAGTACTGCACGAAATGGTAGAATACGCAGGGAGAGAAACGAAGGAGAAAAGAAATAAACGAAACGAAACCACGAAACAACACCGACACAACGACAGCAACAACAGCACAAAATAAGCACGGGTCGAGGCCGGGAACCGTTTAGCCTCGGTCTCAAAATACCAAGTGCTCGTGAAACTGGAATCTTGCCACACATGGTCGAATAACTCTCGCAGTAAAAACGGTTCGTAGAGGCGAGGGGGGCACAGTTCCCCGTCAATATACTACAACAGCTGCTGCCTTGGTGTAGAATATAATACTACTAATAACACCAAGACGAGGCACAGCACGTAACATACGCGGCATATGATGTGCCAGGTGTACGTACAGTAGTGTATTTATACGTGGTGGTGCACGACGCACCCACTACGTACGGCACCTACGAGCGTGCGGTAGCTGCTTGGCTGTACAAGTTACCGTCTTTTAGCGTGCTGTCTGCACCCAACTCCACCACAGAAGTGGTCCGATTCTAACACAGGTACAGTTAGCTACACTGCCCGGAAGTGCTGCCTATATCTATGCACTACGTACAGCATTGGCAGAACAACGAATAGTTCTCGAAAAACGCCCGAAATTCTCCCCGGATCATCCCTAGCATATGCAGTGAAAAATAGAATAGCATGATATAGCACGCTCTGACACAACTCTTCCGGTTTTTAGCTTCCAAGCTACACCACGCCGGCCTTTAAAAGGCACACCAATCGGACCTGTCGTCACCTACTCACCACGCCAAATAACCCCATCGACACCACAGGCCATCACAGTAATGCTCGCAGTCAGAAACTGCCGCACATCTCAAAACAAACTAAAGTATGTAGAAAATAAGATACGAGTGTTCGAAGGTCGACAGCTGCTTTTAAAGTCGCCAAGGAAAAAATTGGCGAGCTGCTGCCTGCTGCTCTCGAGCGCGAGGCCGGTCTCATCCGGCCGCACGCTTCCCAGTGCCCCCCCTATGCAAGTCCGCCTCACGAGCGGTTCTAGGATGCAGCTCACCCTTCATGCGACTCGCTGGACACTTCACGGGGCTTAGCGCTTGGTGCAAGCAATGTCTGCCATGCTCCGTCCCGGCATTGTAGGGATGCGAGGGTCTATGGTCATACGACTACGGCCATGCATGAGATGAGTACATCTCTCCTATCGAGTACAACCCCCCCCCCCCCTCCTCTCTTTCTGCGTGCAAAGAAGGAAAAAGTCCCCCGTTCCAGCCTGCAGTAAAAATAAAACAAAGCATCTCACCATTAGAATGTTACGGTTCCACTCCTCGGACAGATCATGTACAGATCATCGATTCCCAGTCATGATCTAGATCTTTCAAGGCAGATCCGTTCCCTGTCTTGTATGATCTAGCTGATGTTCTCGGGCGGGACCGGTATAATCAGCATGATCTACGGTAGCACATATTTCCTGGGTTGGATCTGCCCTATAAGGCAGATCCTGCAGAACCCCCCACAACCGCAAGTGGGGAAGTACTACACCAGTAGATGATCTATTACTAGATCATGATCTGTTCTGAGGTGTGGAAGGTTCCCAACAAGCAAATTCCCGCCTGTCGTGGATTAACCCCTGGGTGTGCGCCGCCTCTATCCACGCAATGTTTTGCCAGGCTTCCGCGACGGTGGCGTTCTGCCTCCGCACGCATACAGACCGAGGCCACAGGAACGTACTTCGTACCAGGTGTGCACGTCATAAATTAGTTGGGTCCGATGCACCGTCACTATTCCAACCCTGTACCATTGTAACGAACGCATCGTTCCTTGGGGGTGAATCCAGGCTCAAGCTGCAGGAGAGAACCCCCCCCCCCCCCTCCCCCCTCGCGCTTGCCGAGGGCAAGCGCTTATCGCGGAGGGTATATATATGAGGGGAGGACTAACCTGTTCCGTTCGACGTCTGTGGCGCTTTCCTCAAGAGCGTAGCGTCACCAGTAATGTAGACGGCACCGCTTGAGGCCCTTCATTCTGTTGTATGTCAGCATCTCGTCTCGTTGCTTCGGGGTATTCTCCCAGCTTTCATACACGCTGTACCGCTTCAGCTTGGCAACCCCGTACACCTGTTGCGCCAGAGGAAAATTGACGTCAGTGTCCATCCATTAGCGAAAAAACGTATGGGGAGGTTGGATCTCAGTAGGAACGTGGAAGTCAGACACTTTCAGCACGAGTCACACAATGCTAACTACGCAGCGTGTAGCGAACAGCGAAAATCGGAGAGCGACAGGGCTACAGCAATTACGCAAGTAGAGGATAGCTGCGGAGACACCTATTGTTGAGGTGCAGTAAGGCGGAAAGTAATCGAAATGTAGTCAAGGCTCTGGGTTAGGGTGTCGGGTAACAAGCACCGTCTTGTGTGAGGGAAGCGGGCTGGCAAGTACGTGGCACGGCGCATGGAGCAAACAAACTTTCCCCCAAAACGGATGACAACATACCGTGGTTTTCGCCCGAGCTTCTGCAAGCTGCATCAGCGTTTTGTTGCAACCCAAAGCGCCGAAGACCCATACGGCGCTGGAGTGATACCCGACGAAGGTCTTCAGTGTCGACTGCGCCAAGGCCAGCCCATCAGCGCACAGCATCGTCTGCAGGTCTTGGCCGATCGTACGGTTCTGTTCCAAAGGGGCAGAAAGGGGTTGGCATTGTTGAGGTGAGCAAACTGCAGTGAAGGTTTCCGAGGGAAAAAATCGGACGAACACGCCAGGGATGCGCACGTGAAAAAAGCATAAACCGACACTCCACATCCCACTACTCATTTTCGAGACCCATACAGGGGGGTTTACTGGAACCAGGTTAAAAAACTCTACTGCTGTAGATAAAAAAGTTGCTTTTCGCAATTTTGCCCAGAAATCACACCACACTGGTAGATTTTAAATTTTGACCCTTTTTCGGGATTGTGGTGTGGGTTTGTCTTTGGTTGTTGTGTACCCCTAAATACGGTAACAGCAGTTAGGGGTGCTAATTTGTGCTTATCGACCACAAAAAACAGCCACATCGACCAGCAAAAACAAAACATCCCCGCCAAAAGCCGACGCCTCCACCCACCGTAGAATTACTTGATTCCGGTGTATAAAATTCCGTATTATTCAGGAGCATAGCGCGGGAGATCGCGAGTGAATGTTGAACTGAAAGTTCGTGTACGTCTCCAGACCTAATACGCCTCAATGGTGCAAAGGTTTAACTTCACATTGAAAAACAAACCAAGGTGAAATCGCCGAAAAACTGGCTTTTTAAGGTATATTTCGAAGTAATGTAGACAAATCTCGACATCATAGGTGAAAAAAAAAAAAAACCTTGCCACCAGGATGACTGGGTTATGTACCATCTAGTAAAACAAACCCTGCTATATTTCACTACGTTGGAGCGGAGGGCTAGGTCTTTAATAATAGGGTAATATGGGCAATAAACGCAAGGGAAAAGTTTCGCATGGGCCACGGGCAAGAAAAGCAGCCGCGAAACGAGTTGCACGCGCTTACGAGGAGAGGACCGGAGGCGACACCATCCAACGAGCGAGGGGGGCGTGCTGTCCACGAGGATGCGTTGCGACGCGGCGGCCTCAAGGCGTCCGAAGCATGTCGGGACAGAGCGTTGCTAGAGCGGGACAGATGCGTTGCACGAGAAGCCGATGCCGAATTGAAGAGCCGTGATGCGACAAAAAAAAAATCTGAGATGGAGGCGAGGGTGTCTTCGGAGAAAGAGCTTAGGCTTGCCGCTGAAGTTGTCAAGCTGAAGGCGGAAGAGGACAGGCGACAGGCGGAGTTGGCTCTGCGGACAGAGCGGCAGCGTCGGTTTAAGGTAGCTGAGGAGGCGGCCGCATCCAAGACGGATCTGGAAGCCTTGCGCAAGCAGGTCTCTAACCTGAAGCAGCAAAAGCTTGGCTTCCTTAAGGCTAGCGGTATGGGCAGCGTTCCTTACGAGAGTCAGCGCACCGAGAGGATGCGCTCGCCTGAAGAAGAAGTCGTGCATCAGAAATTGGAAGTTTCGCGAGGAGGACGGTTGTTGAGGGCTCGGTGCTGATGGCATCTCGTCCGCAGGTTCCGCGATCGCCATGTTGAGGCCGCGTGTACAGCGCGCTTGCTGCTGCTGCTTCAGGGCAGCAGCAGCAGCAGCAGACACCAGCAGCAGCAGTGCGACTCCCGTTGAACTATTCAGCCTATTTTGGTGATGTGTGTGACATTCCGCTACGTTTTGATTGATTTATCGATGATGAATTATTTCAAACTAATAACGGCCAAAAACCACTTTTTTTGCCTACAAAAATACAAAATACCACCCCTAACAGTAACAGTGTACGTATACATAAACGTATCGGGATAATGCGTCAATCCTTTTGGCTTTTCGGGGCTTCATAAACGAAAAGTGGCCAAAACAAATGGCTATTATTATAGCCGAATCGGTCGCACACAGAGAAAACCGGTGCTGCGCTGCCAAGTTTTGGCATGATCCACATTTAGTACCGGAAAAAGGCAAGGACTGCCTGTACATCGCGCTCGAATCATGAAACCGTTCGTACCTCATTCAGATCGATAACCCTGTATTAATAGACGGTTGGCAATATCGTTCTTGGAAAAAAAAAATCGTCTGCCTCCTATATAGGTGGAAACTAGTTAATGCCTTGAACTACAGTAGTATGAATGAAATCCCAGATACATCAATGAACAGATATGGGTGAAATTAATGAATTCACGAGTTGAGATAGTACGAATTTAACTAAATTAATACATTTCCGTCAGAAAGGGGAACGAATTATTACGAGCGAATGCGAGATACTAATTATGACGACGCCAAAAAAATAGGGTGCCCAAAAAAAGGCTTGAACCCCTGCCGTGACGTTTGGTAGTATACGGTGATGCGTTTTATGAAAAATATGGGATTTTGTGTCCCCGAAATATCAAAACAAAAAAAACACGAGCAAGCACGGGGCAGCTATCGAGCAAACGACAAGCGCCGCCGCCGCTTCGCGCCCAGAGCCGCAAATGAGAACCACCGGATTGCGTGTCTGGGCTCCGTCCTGTTAATAATAGTGTACTGTTTGCTGTACGATTGCTGCGCCATGTCGAAATAGCCACATCTCGGCAGCCTCGACCCAAACACCCCGTCGGGAGCACAGCTAGCTCCAGCTGAAGCAACAGCAGCATCCCGCTGTTGTTCCTGGTGTTTTTTTTTCCCACTCGAGGTCGGCTCCAGACTCCAGAACGATATCATACCAGTGCTGTACGCACATCTGTGTAGTAGCAGTATACAGAAGTAATGATGTTGCTGTGTGGTACTACTGTACGAGTACTTCATACTACTCGCAGACGACACAGCAGTAACGTATCTGAGCCTGATCTCTGATACGGACGTCTTCTCTCTTGTGTGCGGTAAAACAGCCATATCAATACGACAGAATCAATATTAATAGTGGTGCTTATTAAAGCCTTCTGTCTCGTGACCGAACAACAACGACAACTGTTTTTATAGCGAAACGTGTTTTGCAGTGTCGACAAGACAAACACGACGACGACTACGAAATTCTGCCATCCAGCAACGCACACAAGTTTACGACAGTTATATAATGTCCTGCTGCGCGAGTTCATACCGACAGCTATACTACCATCCCCCCTTTGACAAATTAATTTAATTAGACCACCCCTCCCCTTACTATATATTATGACAGGTCGGTATACCTGGATCCCACAAGTAGTAAGGTCGAAGGGCATTTCGACAACTAAAGAACATCTGACACATGTACCAAGATCCAATCACAAACGGTAAGCACGGTTTATATACGTGCGTAAGCGCCATCACAGTCAAGGTTGTCTCTGATAACCTCTTACGGGGGCCATACTAGGCCGCAGAAAGCCTTGGAAATATCAGGATGAAAAAACTCCTGTTTCTTTGACGATAATGCTGCAAGATAGTGCTGGTGTTTGGTGTCGACTCCTTTGCTGAATTTGGAGCACACGCAGGACAAGAAGAAAACAACGATACATATCTGTGTTTTCCGACGTCGCATCTGGGTAGAGAGGCCCGACACTATTGATGAAAGTGGACCAATGTTGTTCACACTGCCCTCTTCGTCGGCTTGGCTGAATGTTTCCAAAGGGTTGCCTTCGCTGATGTTGTCCCACACACGATCGACCGCCGATAAATCCACATGGGTTTTGCCCATGGTGTTCTTTTACGGGTATTTAGTAGCTCTGTAAATGCGAACACAGCTGACCCGTATTCTTTTCGTTTTATCGATGTTTCATACCAGGTACAGTAACATTCTACCGAAGATAAATTTTACTCATAGGCTCAAAACGGGATATAATGCGTTTGGCTGATATCGCGTCGCTCAGGTTCGTTGCGCAGACATGGACGCTGTCTACCGCTGCGCAATTCCACTGGTACTGCAGTGACACCTGCAAACTGACCGTCATATCCGTGTAAAAAAGTGCAGATCGATCGCGTCCACGTGCATGAATGCTGAGATTGACCATACTAACCCCGCTCCGCTACCATGCTAACTAACACCTTTGGCGATTCACAGGGGGGGGCAAAGTCCAAATAAAGCGACCACTACAGCATCGGCCATACGAAAAGCAGCCCGGTTGCCGGCGTGAAAGAGAAGATGCGTCCGAGATGGGCCGCAAGGAGCTAGCTGTGCGACATGCACACAGACAGAGCACGGCCACCTGAGGACCAACGCCCCAACGGGTAGGGTGGACCGTAGCTGGACCAAGTCCGGCGGGAAGGCCTCATAGTCTCCGTTTTTGGGAGTGGGTAAGCTCGCGCAAGTCCTACACTACCCGGAAGAGATGACTCTCCCGGGTGACTTATCTCCACCGCACCTGCTCCTCTCAGGGGTCAGGTCGGGTCAACGTGCCCAAACTCCAGTGGTAACAGCAGCCTGTTATGATGTTGCAACGAGAGTTATGGGCTAGATTGACACACGACACGAAATTGGAACGCGGAAGTGTGGTGAGCTTAAGCTTTATTTTTACCAGGGTGGTGTTCGGAAATTTTCCCGTCGTTGTTTTACCGCCCTGGTGGACGGTCCCGGAATTCCGGCGGTTTTCCGGCACATTTCGTGTTACCGTCTACCGCCAAGGGCAGTACCGCCGAAAAACGAAATACCGTCTACCGTCAGCAAACAGCCGTTGTATTGCATCACCGTCAAAAATATTCCGTCAAGGTTCACTATTACCGTCTACCGGCAATAAATATCCGTCACATTCACTATTACCGTCTACCGGCAAATAAATACCGTCAACTCTAGACACCGCCAGAAAAGTTCCGGCAACACTGGTTGAGATTTCCTAGATGCCACGACTTGTTACCATCCAAGCGAGATCACGAGTCGCTAAGGTCCTCCGACGATTCACATTCATCAGTTGTTGGCATCGTGTAGGCGAGCAGGTCTTGTGGGTGAGGCGGGGACAACTCATGATAGTTTAGGTTTAAAATGAAAAATGGCAGATGAAGGGGGGGGGGGGGGTTAGACGAGGCTCGGTCGGGCCTATCCCCTGATTTTCTATTTTTCTATTTTCTCAGGTGTTTGTTGTTTGTTGTTTGCATGAGACTGCTCAATTTCGATGTGATGAAAAGAGAAAGAGAGCGCTTGCGAGGCACGCACATATCCAGCAAATGCCAAATACCGGCGAATTTGGTGTTTCCGTTTTCCGCCAAGGGCTTTACCGCCGAGAAACGAAGTAGCGTCTACCGTCAACGAAATTACCGTCGTGTCCTATTACCGCCGAGATATTACCGGCATATTTTGGATGTCCCATTTCCGTCAAATTGGTTACCGTAAAAAAACGAAATACCGTCTACCACCAACGAAATAACCGTCGTGTCCTATTACCGCCGAGATATTACCGGCATATTTTGGATTTTCCGTTTCCGTCAAATTGGTTACCGTCAAATAGCGAAATACCGTCTACTGTCAGGAAAACCACCGCCGAAGGCAGTACCGTTCCGTCTGAGTTCCGTCTGAAATATCGTTTCCGAACACCACCCTGATGTTTACCAATCCGCCGGAGGATACCAAAAAACAAAAGCAAAAAAAAAAACACAGCGACATTCGTACGGCTGCCACGCTGTTCCTACAAAGGTCGAGAAACTCGGCATTTGTCATTTATTTGGTGGTCTCGCACGGGTCTCCCAAAAGGGGTTAATGTGTACCAGTATAGTATTACGGGGGGCCATAGTAAATATGACCAAATATTGTTAGTAGAAATAGGTAAATATATAGGTTTTTGTGTGTGCCGTAGGTCCTATTTACTATGGTCCCCCGTAATAGCTGTGGTCGCACTCCCACCACAGGGAAAAAACTTGTGTTCGCTCAGAACGACGTACCGTGTGAATATGGAAGTTGTCCATAAGCTCTCCCTCCGCTTTTTGGGCCTGCAGGGAGGCAACGACGGGGTTGAGACTCTCCGGGCGATCTGCATACGTCACGACGTCTATGCGATCCCACTCCTGGTTTTGCATCACCCGCGTGTAGAACTGTAGCGGTGGCTGCTCCACCATCCCGGAGAAACGTGAAAAAAACAACAGCAAGCAAGCACACAAACAGCGCACACGACAAAAAAAACAAAATGAGCCGAAGAATGTCGATATCATACACGCGGTCCATGCACACATGCTCGCACATCCTCCTCGCAATACCATCGCTCAGCAATTTGTGTGTGGCTTCCCCTCCTGTCGCATGTAGCTATAGTACACCCTTTGATGACAAGATCATTGTCCATTCGGAAGTTTCCACGCCAATTGTTGACTCTTCGCATGTCTTGCGCGGAACCTTGGGGTTCGATTACGTTGCAACCTGTTGCTTTAGGGCGCAACTTTATATCCACTTCGTTCCGATCACCCACTCACGTTGAAAATTACGTCCTCAAGCGTATCGCGTTTGGCTCGGCCCGGCCAAACCTGGCCCGAAATATTTCGTGGTCTCTCCCTGACAAAAATCTACCCGAAGAAAAAAAGTCGACGCTCGATATTTTTGGTCCTAATTTTTCCCGGGGTATTCTTCCCCTCGAAAGCTATTAGAGTCTGTCTTGTGACCACATAATCGATTTCGGCGACGAGTTCATATGAGAAGAAGAAGAACCACCAACAACGTTTGTCAGCGGCTGGCTGGTCCAGTAAGGCGGAGGAATTTGGAGTAGCAGGCGGTCCGTCTGGATCATCACAAGCGCACATATGAGGCGGCGTAACCACCAACTGCGTGGGTGTGTCCTGGTGCGACCTGTCACTCTCCATCGAAAGCAGTGAGTGCGCCACGACCGGTATTGGCTAAAGTGCTGTGTCCTGAAAAAATGGCGGGAATTGACGCCAGTATCGGTCGCACGAACGTTGTCGTGTCGACATTTTAAATTGCGGCATAGCTTTACAGCACGTTTTCTCATCAACATCCAACGTGCGGCATATAGTTTACATACAGGGTGTGGGTACGTGTGCAGATTTTCACAAGCATGTAATATGTCGGGGGGTGAGTATATAGAGTTTCTGCTGGGAGATCCGTTCCATCACTCGCTTCACGACTCATATATCTGAAGCGCGCGATGCGTGGCGTAAATAATTTAAAAAAAACTCAACATTTCTACCTTGACTTCATCGTTTCGGGGCCGGCGGCAAGGTAAAAATCTGCATTTTAAGGTGATGAGAACCAAAAAGACGGCGCTGCAGTGTTCATACAAGCATCTCTGTCTTAAATCTGCTTGTATGCGACAACAAGAACCGTACTTCAACCCCTTGACCACTACTGCTAAAATATACCCACTCTAATTCCAAGTATTTTCCTCCCACAACCACTGGCATACTTAAAGGGGTCAAGTTATGGCCCCGTTACTGGGTGTAGAATGCAGCATTCTGAAGGAAAGCACACCACGCGCACGGTGTTAATAAATTAAGGGCAACTGCCAAAATCAGATATACCTGATCCGTTTGAGCCAAAAATCAGGTACATGCTAAAACCAAGTAAAAAACGCGCGCCACGAGCGGTGTTATGTCCATGACAATCCGGAAAAAAAAAGAGGGCGCCTAAAGCATCAAGTGTGCCACATGACCTCCAAAATCTGAATTGTTTTGTTGTCTTCAGGGTGCAGGTACCACGGGCTCCGCTTGGACCTGCAAAGAGTCCCTATTAATATGCTTCGTTTGTTTCGCCACGGCGGGGGCGCAAAGAGTATTTACTCTGGCGCCCCCCCCCGGTTGACAGCTTTAAAGCTTCCAGACCGTCCTCGCGGAACCGCCTGCTCGGCACGAAATTATTTTGCCGTACCAAACCTGAGACCACCTCGACGCGGGGTGGTGCAGACGAAACGCCGAGTGTCCATGGCGCTGTAAAGACTGCTGTGAACATAGAAAACAACAGAGTACACACAACAACTACCTGAAGCACATCGCACACCCCAAAGGAGAAAAAGTGAAACCAGCGTACGCATGTATGCATGTATATACGTGTTTTTACGTACGACGTACGAGTACAGAGTTTATACGCCAATACAGAAGAATTTCAACCGAGGGAGGGCAGACGCATACGGAGAGAAAACACAGTGTACGTATGGCCTCTCTGATTGGTTCAAAGTTGGCCAAAATCAGTTGAAAGCTAGACAGAGTGGAAAAAATCAGGTGTACCTTGGCCTTTTCGTGCCAAAATCAGTTACAATGTCAGCTTGGCCAATAGCAGGGCTCCTGGTGTGTGTTTTGTACTTGATTTCAGTATGTAGCTGTTTTTGGCACGAAAGTGACCAGGTATACCTGATTTTGGCAAAAACCCATAAATCAAGGTTGGACCTCGTTGCCTCCGCCCCCCCCCCCCCTTCGCTCGTCTTCGAGATTTTCCCCGCATAACAAAAGGAAGACAGCATATTCCAGCAGCTCTCTCTCACCTGTCCGTAGCCTGTCAAATTGGAATGTTCGAATATGTCCCCGGACCGGATGTGAATCACCAGGTTACCCGCGCCCTTAAGTCGCCCCTCCTTATTTTCCTGCAGCCTATCGAATACTCCTCCTGCCGCACCCCCCCCCCCCCCCCCCCCCTCCCCATCTTCTAGCTCACCGCCCCTGCTCTCATTTCGGTTTCTCGCCCCTTCTTCAGGTGCGTGGCAAACGTCGATATCCTGGGGGAAGTAATACGCAGCCTCGCACCCGACGAGTCGCGGTAGCTTCTCCATGCATTCCCTGAGTTTCGGGTTATGAAACGCGTGGCCCGGGGTTTCCACTGGAATTCGCCGAGCGAACGATCGGATGCGGAAAGAGCGGGGGCGGGTAGGTGAGTTGAGGCTTACTATTATGGCGCGCGAAATCGACACAGGAATTTCCAACGCCTTGGCTGGGTTTTTCTCCTGGAGACGCTACAAAATGTCTCCTCCTCTCTCAACGAGCTATTGATCAATCTTCAATTTCGAGAGGAATCTACTAGTAGTGGGATTGGCTGATTTTGCAGGCTCGAACTTCCAACGGATGGTCAGCTGGTCCAGTGTTGTTTTTCTGTCTGATTTCGGGTCAACTGTACGAAACAGGCGCCTGCTTCATACAACTCACCCGATTCCGAACAAAAAAAACAAAACTGGGACAGTTGGCCATCCGTTGCAATATACTTCGACCCTGCAAGAACGGCCAATCCCACTATGTTTATCTCGAAGATTTACCAGTAGCTCGTTGAGAGAACAGGGAACAATATTTAACATCCTCGGGAGAAAACACCTTCCAAGGTGTTGAAAAATCCTGTTTCGATTTCGTCCACCATAATAGTCTGTCTGAGGCACAGCGAGGGGTCGGGACGGCACGATATCCAGCAGCGTGTACGTTATGGTCTATCTTCGACAAAACGGTTGCTTTACGGTCCACACCACCTCCTCACTACATGTTTGCGATACTGCGGTGATCGATACCGGTCTACTATTGTACGGAGATTTGGGCTTTAGTGTATGACGAGGAATTATGAATCTGAGGTGTTCCTTGGATGCTTGTTCGGCATGGGTTTGGCTTTTGCCCTCCCGGGTTAGTCGGAGATAATATTCATAATAAGTTACGACCCGGTTACGTAGTACAACGATACTGCCCACATGCATGTATGTGTGGATGCGGCCTGTGACATCGAGGTATGGCTTATTCCTGTGGTGTGTGTGGAGCCTGTGACAACTCAGGTACGGTTCCTGTGTGTTCTACTTTCTTTTTTGCGACACAACGGTGGGTCGCATGGTGATAAGACACGTTCGACAGCAGCGTTTAACAAACACGATATCGTGCTTGTTATGTGTACTGCTGTCGGGTGGTTCCTATCGCACGGCTGTACTCCACCGCCCACACCGCCCCCGCCCCACTGCTGTACTCCACCGCCCACACCGCCCCCGCCCCACTGCTGTACTCCGCCGCCCACACCGCCCCCGTCCCACTGCTGTACTCCACCACCCTCTCCGCCCCCTTCCCATTCGTCGCCCCCCCTCAATCCACTATCACCCTCGCCGTGCATGACTAGGCCACCTTGCTGCTGTAGCCAAGCTCCCGGTTGCGGCACGCTGCTGTAGTACTGCTGCGGTAGCGCTAGCGTGTAGACGATAGGCGCAGCTCCCTGGAAGGCTGCCGGAGGGCCATGTGGAGAGGGCGGCGGCATGGTGGTGATGTTGACGTTGGCGTGCATACGGGGTGGGCGGCGCAGTGCGGCACTGCCTGGCCCTGTGACCGTAGGCTCCACAAGCACTGCATGCCCCCCCCAAAGCGTTCGGCGCTCTGCAAACCGCGACCTTATGGCCAAGGGCACTACACCGCTCGCACTTGTACACTCCCACCACCGACTTTTCTGGAGGCGGAGGGGACGCCGGCTGGCACCACCCATCGCCGGTGTTACCAACCCAACCAATGCTCCCCGAAGCGGCATGTGATTGCTGCTGCTGCTGCTGACGCTGAGGTTGGTGGTGGTGGTGGTGGTGCTGATGTTGTTGCTCATCAACTTCACACTGTCGCTGCTGCTGCCCTGCATCTCCATATTTTTCGCTGATGCGGCTGCCCCGCCCCTCCATACCGCGGCAGCTACAGCTGCTGCTGCCGCTGCTACTGCAGCTGCTGCCTGGCGCCTCCAAATCATCGTCCCCTGCAGTTGCTCTGAAAACCCCCGCCATTGGCGAGAGTGTGAGGCTCCATCGACGGCGCTGCAGCCACTGATACGACCGCCACTAACTTCCGCTCCTCCAATGCCTTGGTCTTGCGGTTAAAGTAGGAGGTGAGGACAATTTCCCCCATCTTCGAGCGCATGAGGCCGGCCGGGCCGAATAAAACTGGTATGTTGCTCCACGTCGTGAAACTCGGTGGGCAGACGACGTGTGATCAGGTGGACAACCTCGCGGTTCGGCTTGTGGGTGCCTACCGTGGGCGAAATACACTAAGCTTCCTTTCGGCACGGGCGAATAGCAACTTGGGGGTCCTCATCCCCCTGTATGGCTATGTTCTCGAAGTCTTTCTTCAGATGATCCGTCTCGGCATCACCTGTCGGGCGATACCAATCGTGATACCAATCCATGACAGCCTTCCGTGTTCCCTGTACCGACCCGGCGGCATGCATCCACTCTTCGACAGGCTGTCCTTGCATCGCCTCCATTAGGAACTCCTACGCTTTCTCGCACTTTTCCACCTTATCCTGCCCGTGACGATAGATCGACCGATCGCGCTCCACCATACCGCCAAAAATCTCCTGCTATCCGGTTGAGGTCACGTGTGGGCCAAAGCCCATTGATCAAATCCCGGGCAGCCAGGAAATATTGAAAGTTATCCAACCAACCAGTGAACCTTGCGCCCATCACACATGGGCCCTCACATGCTGTTTTGGCGACATTAACAGAGGTGTTCCCGTCTGGCTGCGATGACCTTGCTTCGGCGCTTGCCGTCCAGGCAAACTTGGCTGCTCCATGGGCTGCTCACTCCTCCCACTGGTACCTTCCTTAGCCGCGCCCTCGGCTGTTTCCTTCGCCGCCCTCTTCGGCATCTCGCTCTACATTCAGCTCTTGAACCCGCTGCCGAAGCAGCTCGCTTTCTTCTGACATGCAGCACACCTCCAGCTGCTCTGGAGGCTTGAAGATACGATATCGTGTTCGTTAAACGCCTCTGTCGAACGAGTCCTATCACCAAGCGGCCCGCCGTTATGTCGTAAAGACGAAAATAACACACAATGGAGCCGGTGACAAGTCGGGCACGGCTCCTGCGTGTGTTCTTTTCTTCTTGACGACGTGACGGCGGGCTGCGACGTGGTAGGATCCGTTCGGCAGCAGCTGCTAACAGTGCATCATGTTGTGATTCATGTTCCAACGATTTGACTTGGTTTCTGACGCTAAAGCTACCCAACCGATACACCCTTTGCCCAACGAGTCAAACTGCTCCCCCACTAGGCGGTTTTGCGATGTGGTTCGTGCCGCGGCGACAGTTCACAAGGGGGTCGCGGCATAAGACAAACATCGCATCCGTGGGGTAAGGGGCAGGAAACGGGGTAGCGGGAGAGAGCGTGAAGAGAGATGGAACTGTTTGCGGTTTTAATGAAAGTGATTCGTGGAGGACGCAGGGTTTGCGATCTCTTTACTCGTAGACAACGTAATCGTACAGAGCATACGGCCACCGATACAACGTTGCAGGACGTATGCTGCGAGTTAAGAGCTCTACATTTCTTTTAGGATATTGTATGCAAGTACAAGGCGCTTCGCTCCGCGGGCGGCCTACGCCGCCCCCTACGCTCGCTCAGCAAGGAAAACTACATAAAATTATGAGAAGCGGACAGAGGTCTAAGATTGATATATATATTTTTTATTATTGCAGTTGCAAACTGGCGACTTGATAATGCCAAGAGTCTCACCGCCATGCTTCAGGAGAAAACAGCTCGGACGCCACATACGCTTCGCGTCGCGGACGGTTCGCTCACATGCCGTACGTACGTACTTACCCCAGGTGCGTAGGGTACTTATTTTCTTATTTTGAGTAACTGCTGTATGTACGAAAGAGAAAGCACGGCACGGCACAGCAGCAGCAGCACCCGCGACGGCGCCGGTGCAGTGCTCCGAGTACACGCCCGCACACGAAGCGAAAGAAGAAACAAGGAAAAAAGAACCGAAAGTGCCGAGAAAAATGGAGAAAACAAAGAACCGCTGGAAAAGTCCGGCAAGGAATAAAAGGAGGCGATTCTCAAGTGGGAGCTCTGAGAAGCCAGGGATGTACCAACCGAGCACGCTCAGAGATTGAGATATCTGTAAGTAGTTCTATAGTGAGTTGTCTGCAAGTACTGTACCTGATGTTTGGCATTTTGAATTGGTACACGACTACTGTAACACTGTTGTAGCACGATGTCAGCATACTATTAATAACAGCAGCAACAGTACCATGCTACGTACAATATCGGTTCAAGCAGGTCATATATTTTGCCAGGAATATCGAGGGCAATTTTTCGGATTTCTGGTGCTGGGTGGAGCAGTCTTGTACTCGGGTGCACGCATGACAACCACGTTCTGTTTGTTTTTGTTGTCTAGAACTGTGCTTATTTATTCCAGACTGTTGTTTCTGGTGCGCACGTTTGGACTTTGGCCTTGTTTTTTATTTCAGGGTTGAGGGGAGAGTTGGAGTCAAAATCCAATATCGTATCGCGGCATTATATATTCTCAATCATGCGATGAACGCTCTGTCGTCTAAAGAGCATGGGGGGGATACTGGCTGTTCTCCGTAACATGAATGGTATCTTCCATCGCAGGCAGTGGAGTTCAGTCGGAGTTATATCATACGTGGATGCGGACTTTGCACGGAAGGCCACACTAGAGATTTGCCTCTGGTGGAGCAATTGCATGCGCTGGTGCCTGTGTATTGGTCTTCCCTAGAAGGCACATGTCTGGAACGTGTGTGGCTGACGGGGAGTTTGAGATTAACCGCGCACGGTCGGCAGAGCAGCAGACCGATTTTCTCCTCAAACCGTTGCACGCGTAAACGTTTCGCCTTGACAGTGACTTCGTAATGAACGTGCGGTGATTCCATGCATTTGTTCATTTTGGCGGGTATTTTGGGGCGTGTTTGAATGGTTGGAACGGGGAAGTTGTTAGGGAATTGGAGGAAACATTGGGATGTACCTACGGTATGATTTTGAATAAAATGAACAAGCCAGGAGGGTATAGCGATGGTCTTGATAAATCGTGTCGTACACGTTGGTGATTGGTTAGTGCCACACGTACAGGGGACCCCGATTACTGATATCCACAGTACTTTGTAGTTCAGATGCAATAGGTTGCTGCCTTTTGCATACTCCCGTGGGAGTATCTGGCAGAGGGGCTGTTAATAATCAGATTTTAGCTGGTCTATGTCAGAGACGTGTTGTTGTTCTGTTCTTACAGAATAAGCAACAGGCGGCCGATTTTGTCGGGCGATATGATATCTAGGTGCAGACGGTGATATTGATTTTGTATCAAGGTTTGACCAGCAAACTCTCGTTCGTCGGTTTGGATTGCCGTTTTACCTTGGCAATTATTTGTAATGGAACTCGGGGTTGCCGTTCTACCTTGACGATCACCTGGTATTTATTTTAGAGTTTAATATGTGCGGTTTTACTTGACAATCTGTGGCAAGTTGTTCGGGACCTGTCGTATCTCGCACCGACTAGGGGGGCTCTTTACGATGCTGTGGTGATCGATACTGGTCTAAGGATATTTGGGGTTCACATAACGAGGCATTATTGCTCTGAGGTGTTCCTTGGATGCTTCCTGGGCATGGGTTTGGCTTGCCCTTCGGGATTAGTCGGATTTTCCACTGTCATACGATACGACCCGGGTACGTGATACAACCGCATTCCCCGAATATATGTGTGGGTGCCGCCTGTGACATCAAGTCACAGCTTACTGCTGCGTGGTGTGCGTGGAGGCTGTGACAACTCAGGTACGGCTCCTGTGTATGTTAGTTTCCTCTTGTTCACGACATAACGACGGACTGCGTGGTGATAGGACACGTTTGACAGCAGTGGTTAACAAACACCACCTCTTTTCATTCCGAGATATTTTTCGGAGGTGGTCGGGGTTAGTTAGGCCTATAGGGATTAAATTAAGTCAAGCACAAGAATTTCAGCCATTATGTCAAGGCTGGGCCGAGGTCTATCCCTACAGCCGTCGGCGACAAATCAGCGCTTGAGAGAGCATACCACGCCCCATCATCCACAGCTCTTGATATTTCGTTTCGCCTTCAACCCCTTTAGAATGAAGCCCGCCGCGTTTTTGGGTACAATTGCTTGAAGTTCATGTAGGGTCATTTTTTCACTTTTAATCTCTTTGGGACCCCGATATAGAGACCAAAACAGTGCTAACCTTGGTGTTGTCAACCGTCTACGAGCAAGCAGCGTGAGCGCCCCGCAGTATTGGACAGTTTTTCCCTCTGATGTCTCGAGGGGGTTAAGTCACCCTTTCGGGCACCCAGATTAAGGAGACAGGAAAAACAGGGGATAACACATTTTAGAAAACCGGAACTACCTACTGCTGTACTGCAAAGAACAGAGTGCCACACTCGCCGCATGACGCTACTCGTCATACGTGCAGATCGCTCGTTACCCTGGAGGGTTACGTAGTGAGGCCGCGTTTCTCAAAGTCTCGATCGTTGTATTGGTACATATCCCGGTCCCCAAAGGGTTTCAAAAACGAATACTTAGTAGACCGCACGAAAATAATTTTTAAAAAAACGTAAGTTTCCGTTGACAACTCAGTACCAGGTATATTGTAAACAACAGCTACAGCAACAATCACGATCAGAAACAGGCATAGTGCGGTAGACAAATAGACTGTCGTCTCTGTATCGGAGTGCTCATGACGTGCGCGCACACACAACAAAAAAGCATAAGCGGCCTCCACTCCTGTTTACATCTCACGTTCCTCCATCCGGAATGCGCTCTTCCCTCCCCAGGTAATGTCCGACACGCATGTGCTCGAGTCAAAGCCCTTCACGTCCGGGGCGCCGGAGAATTCGAACCACCGGGGGCCGGCGGTCCCTTGGCCGAAGATCTCGGGAGCGACGACGTCGTCCTTGGGAGGAAGCACAACCTTCACGCGACGGCAGGACAAGCAAAAGCGTGCCCCCGAAGAGGGAGCCCGATCGGGTTTATCGGGCTTAATAAACCTTCCCTTTTGGGGACTTCAGAGGGGAACATAAGTTGGCGACAACGTGTGCACCATGAACCTAACGAAATCACCGCGGGCAGGACAAAAGAAAACGTGTAACCCCCCCCCCCCCCCCCCCCCGCCCCCCCTCCTGAGAAAACCCGATCGGGTTGTACCACCCTACTGGGACTCAAGAGGGGAGACTCAAGGTTGACAGAAACGACATGTGCCGAACACAGCAGCAATCAACCTGACTAGTCGACGCCGGAAAGACAAGCGAATGTAAACTGTGTACTACCCAGGAAAAACCCGATCGCGTTAGTATACAACCCTGTTGGCACTTGAGAGGGGAAACTCAAATGAGCCGACGGAAAACCAAAGGCGTCGAACATCGCGTCAATCAACCTTACGAGCCAACGCGGCCTGCTGGGTTAATAGGGGGGGGATACCTGATAGTTGTCACTGCAATAGTTTTACGGTCCAAGGACTTCGTTTCGTGCCAAGCGCGTATCACGATACTACTCGCCATGTGTGTTGCTTGCCTTGCTGCGTGCTCACGCTGCATACAGTAGACGGCTCACAAGGGCGTTTCCATGTATTCTACAGCAGGCCGCTAGTTTTTGGGGTCGCAAAACAGGTTTCAATAGATTTACCCGTTACCCTGGTACACCAACGGATGCAGCCTATATAGCAAGCGATCATCCAGCGCCGACTCTCCGTGTTTCATGAAAACGTAACAAATGTTGTCTGGCACAGCTTTGAAGCTTACGATATGTCTGTGTACGTTCTGCACTCGGAGAGTTGTATCTAGGGCGGCGGCCTCCCAGTAAAACGTGTCGTCAAATCAACGCGAACAAATGGTCGTGTTCCAAAACACAGACAAACCTTTGCGTCAGAAAACGATGTCCCGGACACAGACCGGGCGACTTCTGGCCAAACTCCTCGCGAATAGGGGGACACACACGTCCAGCATCGATCGTCGTCCCGACCACTAAACCGGCGGATGCTGTTGGACTCACTAGGCAACACTTACCCACCCCATTGCACCAGTATTTCATGGCAGTACCACTCGGGTTAGGCTGACAGCCACGCTGTACCGCTACCTACTCAACCACTTCGTGCGTAGCCTTTGGACACCGTTGCCGACCAGTCACTCGAGAGCACCACAGTAACCTACAGCATCCGCCGTGGAAGATCTACTGTTTAGACCATGCGGTGGGAATCGACGGTCTCTCCGATGCGTACAGCGCTCGCAGCAGCAAAAGGTTTTTTTCAGACAAACCGCTTGTCAAACCGCAACCCCTTCTTGAGGGACAGTTTACACGGAATTAGAAGAGGAAATATTTTTAGCAGTGGTAAACTAACATCAGCGGCCGACGTGAAGTGGGTCACCATTGTAGCGGTAGTATTGCGGGGGACCATAGTAAATACGACCAAATATTGTTAGAAAATATAGCAAAATATACAGGTTCTGTGTGTACCGTAGGGCCTATTTAACATGCCCCCCCGTAAAAGTAGCAGTAGTACAGCACAGCACAGCAGTACAGTACTGTAGGAACATTATTACGGGGGACCATAGTAAATAGGACCTAATATTGTTAGTAAAAGTAGGTAAATTAGTGTATGCCATAGGTCCTATTAACTATGGTCCCCCGTAATACGACAGCAACCTTTTTTTTTTCTCTCCTGTCGCTCGCCCCCAATGAAAGCAAACATCGCATAGAAAGTCTTCGAAGGCATGTATATATGCGAACGGACGCGAGCTGCGATAGGGGTATGGCAACACTTTCTTTCGCCGAACCATCTGTGACTGAGGAACCACCGAAGGCAAGTTTGTTTGGACAATATTTTTCGATATTACAGGGGACCATAGTGAATAGGACCAAATATTGATAGTGAAAATAGGTAAATATATACCTGGTAGGTTTTAGTGTGTGCCGTAGGTCCTATTTACTATGGTCCCCCGTAATAGACACTTCGTGCATAGGGCACAGGGGACTCATAGCTAGGCTAAGCGCACCCGTTTCGTAGGAGCCGTTTTCGGGTGATATGTAGAGAGCTCGTCAACCCTTTTACGACTGCAGTCCCGTTTGGGGGACAAACCGCAGAACTTGTAGGTTGATTGTCTCCAAAACGGGACTGCACTACTAAAAGGGTTGATAAGAGCTGCTATTACGGGGGTCCATAGTTAATAGGACCTATGGTATACAAAAAAAAACTATATATTTGCCTATTTTTACTAACAATATTTGGTCCTATTTACTATGGTCCCCCGTAAAAGAAAATTTGAGGGGCACCCCCATCGTGGCATGTATCTCAACGTTGATGATACTTTCTGAAGGACCCACCAGCTTCGACTTGCAGCAGTAGCCAAGGGCCAGGTTCCGATAAGCGATCCTGAAGCGATTGCCAGTACGGCCAAATCCGAGGTTCTTTACCGTGACGACGTTCCCGGGGAGGGAGGCGTTCTGGCCCCTGGCTAGCGCCTCTTTCTCCGTGCGGATCACGTAGGGGCAAGGGTAGTCGACGGTGGCATCTTGCTGCCCTCCGCCGGGACCTGCCCAAACGCAACAGCAGCGGGAGCAGCATCAACAGCAACAGCAACAGCAACAGCATGAACATGAACATTAACAACAGCAGCAACAACAACAACAACAACACCAACAACGCCAACGCTAACAAAAGCAGCAACAGCAGGAGTCAAGGGTGGGACGTACGTATGTGCTGGACACAAACGCTGTCGACGAGAGTTCGTGTCGACCTCTGCGTCATATGTATGCCAAGGCGGTAGAGGGAGTACCTATGAATAGGACAACGCGGTTTGACCCCTGCCCCCTCGCAATAAAACTGTGTCGTTAGCCCTTCAGGACTGCAGCCTCGTGTGGGGAACAAACCACTCAAATTTCAAGCAGTTACGTCCCCAAAACCTTTTTTTTTCTTCTTCTCTCTTCTTCCTATTTACTATCTTCGCCCTTCTTTTTCTCTCTTTCCTGGTCTTGAACTCAGACCCGGGGTCACATAGCAGGCTCTCCTCCATCCTCCCGGTTAAGGTTTTTATCGCGATACACAGCCCTTTCTTCCCTCGTCGACTCGCGAATTTAGCCTACCTACGCTGCGCGCTCTCAGCAGCTGATTCCATGTTTTTATTTTTGAAAATAAAGAAATTATCACCATTCACGGAATCAACTCTAGCAGCATTCGAGGGTACCTCTGAGCCATCGGGGCGACCGGGCTGCAGTCCTAAAACGGTCAAGACAAACGCACATGACGGCCCGAAAAATACCACGTCTCTTTCGCAACATATTTTTGGTTGTATGATATGTACCCCTCGTACCTCGTCTCCATCTGCCAAATACCCTCAGGAATCCCCCGTCTAGAAAGCTGCTGCCCCTGCTAAAGGAGGGCGGGAGGAAATAACAGGGTTGGAGAAAACGGAGGGGAGAAGTGTCTCGGATTCGTCATCCCTGGACACAAAAATGAATGGACTGCTACACTTCACTGTGCAGTGCAGTACAGTACCATCACCCGAAACAAAACAAAGAAGTATTCCTGCTGCACCTAACCACCTCCGTAAATCACAACACAACACACATCAAACACACGATACAAGTTACCGTTCCAATATTTCGAAATCCGTTCGGTTTTTTTTTAATCACCACAGGGATCATTTTCTGTGGCTTGGGGAGGAGGGAGACATAGCGCCGAAATAAATAAATGTAAAAAGCAAGTACGTGTAAATAAATATAAGGAAGTGTTGTTGTACAGCAGTGGCATGATATATTTAGTACGCCCGGATAAATTTCGTGTTCTCGTGATTCAGAAATAAATAAATCTGAACTCCATTTTTGTTAAAGCACCCAAAGAAAAATCACGAGTCGCATAATTTGGCGGCGGTCCTGCTGTACCGTACGAAATACGTTTTACACCAGAGCAACTGAGAAAGGACACCTATAAATACCATCTTCGTAGATGTCTCCACCCCTCACTACCGAAACAAAAACGGTGGGCGGGCGGGCGGGCGGGCGGGCGGGCGGGCGGGTGGGCGGAACAAATCAGGAAAAGATTGGCCCAGCAGCTCAATTGCTGGCCAGCTACTGGAAGCAGGACTACCGCTGGGTCGCGTGCACTGCGAATCTAACAGCACCGTCCCGTGTTGTACCCATCTATCTCACCTTCACACCCATACGAAAATAACAATAACAAAATGCGCCGCGTTGCTGCGATATCTACCCACGATAGCTAAACTTTTTACACCGGAATGTGAACCAAAACCTCCTGTTAATAATTATCACGCACAACAAAGGGAAACCATATCAGGCTGCATAATCGAAAGTACAAAAATCGAATCGGCATCGGGTGGGAATTGACCGCGGGCCACCTGTTTTACCGTCGTGGAACCGAACGGTTGACGGGAAAAGTACCGTGGCACTGGTTGCTCCCCGAAATTGACGGCTGCGCTGCAGGTTCATTCACTTCGCTTTGCGGGTTCCTTCCGAGCACTTTACGATGCACTGCTCGTAGGGTAGGGGGGGCACGCTCGGACTTTTGAGATGGCGAGCTGGTTGGGTCCGAGCTCTTCTGGCTTCTCGTATACGTATATAAGCAACTCGTCTTGCTTCACCGCGTCCTCAGTCCTCAGACTGGCCAATGCTGTGTCCTAGCCGGGGGGGGGGGGGCGGGGGGGGGGCGTAAAGCACTACGTACGATGTTTGACAAAAAAAATACATTCAGCATCGCTTGGTACCTGGGACATAGTGAGGTTTACTTACATGGACAGGTTTGCCACCGTCAGGACAACCACGGCTACAACCGCGGTCACCAGGAAAGCTCTTTTCGCGCCGCATCTTGTCCTCGTCGTTGTGTTGTCGCCTGGCCGACAGCACTCGCTCCTTCTCCGACGCATCTCACAGGCGCACACGTTCCCCTGAAAAAGTTGCCGGCGTCCGTTTAATGTTTAATTTTTTTATGTTTTTTAAATACAAAAGTTTCCCCAAAAAAAGTATGCAAGCCGCGACAACAGCATCCACCTTGTGCATCCATGCTGTCCATGGAGGGGCTCAAATTTTGGTACAATAATGCTACGAAGTACACGTATACGCATACACACTACTTACTACCAGTACTGTTTATACAGCCAGCACGAGGTTCAAGTATACCGTTCCAAATTCCGTAAGCATCCAATGTCCACGCCGTGTTTGGGAGATAGACCCTCAAATTTGGAACACGCGTTCTTTTAAACCCTGCCAATCTGGTACCGATCTTTTTTCCCCGCCAGACGATTTAGTTTATTTATTTGAATACCTATGCGGTATGCTCTGCTGGATGTCAAGTATTCAGTACCGGCTGGTCCGAGCGTAAAACCCAAATTGCGCCCGCCACGAATGTCGCATGCAAGGCTACTTGAATGTCACTTTTTTGGTATCATGTCGACCGTAATGATCAGCGGAAGAGGGTGACATGGCCCGCTTTTTTGGTTGAGGCCCTAGGCCTGGCGCTAGCGGCGAGACCGTGTCCCGAACAACCACAGGTTTTAAAAAATGTCAACATTAGTCAGGCGATTCCGTAGGAAGAAGCATTTTTTCTTCATTCTTTTTTTAGGAACGAACCGGTTCTAGGCACTCCCAAGGCATGCCTGTACAAATTTACGCAAATATTCGAAGAACTGACTGCGTAGGACCAATATCAAGTTATACCTAGCGTCAAAAGTTGATAATATACTGAAAGTAAGAAATAACAAGGCAACAGGTTCTTTTTTTGCACTTTTACCGAACAAAAATACAAAAGTCCACGCCGTTTTTTAGACTTTGACTATTCTTGCACACGCGTTCTATGAGCCCCGTCAAGCCGTTGACGAAAATTACGGGGGGGGAGGAAAATAAATAAATAAATCATAGTCTGATTTACTACAGTACTGTAATACGGTAATAATTAACCCTCGAAAACAAAGCTGTTGAACCGAGTTCTTTAAAGCCCAATATTTCATAATAAAATGCCTCACCATATACTACCAAACGTCAAGGCGGGGGCTTCACGCATTCTTTCGGGCACCCTATTTTTTCGGCGTCGTCAAAATTAGTATCTCGCATTCGCACTCGGAAGGTTTGAGTCGACTTTTGCGTACTTCGCGGCCAACTCTGTATACATATTATATTTTTTTATAGAGACTTATGCATTCTGCGCCAGGTGGCAAGTGCGCCGGATGGCAACATTTATTTGTTGCTGGTTTCTTGAAACTGAATCCCGCCCGGTGTTGTCTTTCTCTTCACTCAAACACGATTTTTTTTTTCAGTGTGCCGCTTCGCAGTACTGTCGCATTTACGGCCGCCATACGCCTAAATCCTCAGTGACTACGGGCATGAGCGGAGCCAAGGCGGTGTGTCGACCCGTCGCGGTCGCCAACCCGCCGCGGCGAAGCCCGTCTTGTATTCACATATAAAAATAAATACACATATATACAGAACATCAGCTGTGAGAGACCGGGGAGATTTTCGTCGAAAATCACCTTTGCAAGCTGTGTGTGAAATGATACTTCGACCGCGCGTGCTGCGTAGGGGTTTGGTATGGCTTCATGCAGGATCTTCATCCCGATTAGGAGGACAAGATCTGGAGCTGCATAATTTAAGGATTTCGTGTCTCTATATTTATAGTTTACATATTATGCCATGTGTTAGCAGTGTAACAGTATACCAGGTATACGTGTGATATGAGTAGAGTATTCATGGGCTATAGATATAGATAATACGTTGCAGTCTTGTAGTTCCACGAATACGAGAATAATCCAAAGAATGGATTAACCCGGCGGATATTCCGTTAGTCGAGAGTATCGTTATTTTAGGAATGTTCCTTGATGCAGATAGGACTACGAAGTGAGAAGTTCTTATATTAGCAGAAGAACGATCGGTAGCCATAGGAAAGTTCTGTTGGAGTACATCAGATAAGAGGAATTTAGGAGAGCTTGTGGCGTGGGGTGGGACGAGTATATCTGGGCGTCGAGTCCCGCCCCCCTACCTCTCACTTCTCTACCAGAGCACCTCCTCAGCTCTCGCCATCAACAAGAAGATCTAAATCAGAAGAAGCGAAGCACTGCTTTCCAGCTGCCAGAACAACCTGCGTCCCTTACCACTACCCTAGAGCGGTCTCCGCATCACATCTGACGTCGTCGCATTCAACGAACGTTCTGGCCAAGCTTGGGACTGCAGCGCTTCTTCTAGATCTTCTCACGATCATGTGAGCCATCCCTATCCGGGAGGCATCTGGTTTTGAAGTCAACTTTTTATTTATTTGTTTTAGTTTATGTTCCCTGTTTCTCGTCTCTTTCGTTCTTCTTGCTCTCTCTTTTCTTTCGTTTTTTCTTCTTTTTTTTTACGAACCTGCGTTACTGAGTGCGTTTATAGTGTAGAGCGTGACAAGCTGCCTAGTGGCATAAGTAGGGCGCTTCTCCCCTCCCAGTATAGGAGAGTTGACGCTTCTCCCCTCCTAGCAGGCACCGTCAAATCGCACGTGCAAGTACGTACAACAAGCTCTGTTGTTCGTAAGTATTGATTGGTGCTATTAACAGTGCTATTAGCAGTATGATCGAGGTTTGTTTTTCCGCTCCCTATACCCCGTCTCCGCCGTGGAATGACGAGGTCGATATCCTCCACGATACGTGACACCACGTGGTTGAATGCACCCGGAGACCCCCCAAAATGACCTCGTGCTCATCGCACAAACCGAGCAGCGTTTTCCTTTGTACCCCTCCGCCTCGATATATGCCCGCCCTTTCACAGGGAATGCACGTAGTAAGTACTACTGTAGGTGGAACTACTGGCACATTCTTGCCCGCAGCCATTTTGTCTGCATCTTCCGGTTTATACTCGTGTTGTATGGGATTTGACCCTTACCACAACTACAAAGAAGCTGCTATCGTACTGATAGGACAAACACGCAGCAGTACCGACACCTTATTCTTTGATACGTGATATGTATGCCGGTGGTGTGACCTACTACGCCATCGTTAGTATACGCATCTGTGAGCAGCGTACAAACGGCTCGACCATCATTTCGAATTGTATCCGCTGGTATCCATCGCATGGAATATTCGCCTGCGAGTTCTTGAGAGGCCATTATTATTATTACAATTTTTTTTTTCCTGATACGAGCAATGGTATACGTGTTGACTGACCTTACTTGCGACCCCCTGATAGCGAGAAGAGCCATATTTTGTTGTATATCCTTCGAATTGTCATGTTATTATTATTCTCTCCGACGGGGGGGGGGGGGGGGTCTCCTGGCGTGGTACGAGAGCCGCGGCACCGGCCGCTGACTCTCGTTGCCTTATCGTACTGCCAGTACCCAGGCGTTCCCCCCCCCCCCCCCAGCCGACTGGCCGGGGCTCTAACAAACGCAGTCTCGGGCGACCGAGACCCCCAATGGTAGAAAACCATTGACATACCCCGCTCTCCTGGTGAGAGCCCCGAATCGCTACCAGTTAATCGCAGACAATAATACAAGTATAATACGGTGTGGCCAACACCTTGTGGGCGCTCCGTTCCACCCACCTTCGAAAGAAGAAAGGGGCGGGTGGGCGGGAGAAACCACAACAGTAGACCTAGCCTCTAGGCCTATCAATCGGCAGCGAGCAGTGCCGTGCTCTGCTTGTGCACCTATCACGAGAAGCTAGGCGGGGGCGCGGGACGAGTGTGGCCGTTCTTCTCTTCTCTCTGCCTCTGGGCAACTTCAGCTATTAGTTTCCGTCGGTAGAGCCCATGACTATAAATGATTAAATTCGTCGGTTGTGAACAAAACATGCATCTCTCGTGAACGTAGAGATACTCCGCATATTGTTTTATTAAAAAAATTTCATGCCCTTTGGTTACTGGATTTCAAACCACATACTGGCCTACAGAGACTGGTATACGAGCGAGGTACAAATAGTGAATAGTGATACCATACGAGTAGTACGTAGTAATAATATTACGTACCAGGTATGTAGTAGCGAAAATTCCCGTGAACCCCCCCTCGTTCCCTGCCATATATTTAGGTAGCCAAACGATGCACAATTGGGTCGGTCCCCCCGTCTCGATGTGATGGAGTCGCACATCCATCGTATAGGAACGCATATACTCGCAGACGAATCTTATATGGTTGCACGTAGTATTAATAGCTCTTTTGGGACCAGCGTACATATGTGCACCCCTCTTCAGATTGGCCCATCCTTACGCTGCTTCTACCCTACGAGGTACAGAACAAGCGGCATGATGCACCTCCTGCGGCGCCTTTACTATATAAACAGGGCGCATGTTGCCGAAATTGCCCAGATTTCTGCTACCTTTTTTGCCCCACCCCCACAGCCTGTAGGATACAAACAACGGCCATTATTTCCATTTTTTTTGTTTTATTTTATTTTACTGCTGCTCTTTACGTGCACGTTTCCCAGCGTTAACGACATAACACAGCTTTATGATGCTGAACCTTGTCCCACGGCTGCCTGTGTGCATCTAAATTTCTCAGTTTTACACCAGAAATAAGGTATAAGCTGCCTACGTGCACGATCTTCAGCGTTAACGATACAACGAGGCTTTATGGCGCCCAACCTTGTCTGACTACTGCTGTTTACGTCTACCCCCCCCCAGCTGTACTACATTAACAGAATGTACGATACCTGATCTGGTCCGAATATTTTGTTTGGTCGTGTTTGTTTCCCCTCCCTTTCCCGTTTCGCTTTCGACTTTTGTTTTTGTTTTCTCTCTTTTTTTTTTTTTTCTTCTCTACTTTTTAGCCAAAGCAGGGTAGACACTGTTCAAGTTTGTTACAAGTGTTATTTTCCAGCGCATCCCATCCCCACCCGCTTTTACAAATATGCAGGGTACACGCTGCCTAGAACTGTAACACTACAAAGGCTACACAAACGAGTAACATATCATCTGTTTATCCCTTGTTTGTCCAGCTTCTCACAAAAACAGCAGCTGCTTGCTGCTCATATATGGAACATAATAACTGTGGCCCGGGCAGTGACCAGCTCCAAAGAGATGAACTAAATGCTGGCCAAATTAAACAAAGTAATATGCAATTTTTCGCGGCGGATTAGAGTATTGGACCTCCCCACAGGAGCCGAATGATACCCTTTTCCACATTTTTACGTACCGGGGTCTATTTATTTATTTTTTGCTTTCCACTTGTGTTACCTCTACGATACCCTACGTATCTCAAATCTTGTCGGACCTCGCGACGCCCCGAAATGCACCGGTTGCTGTCTGTTTTGCCACGGAACGACAAGCTGCCCACCGTTTAGGGAATCGCCCGATATTCTGTGCAGCTACTAAATAGTGCCGGCATGCTGCATTTTTTTTTTTTCCCCGACTCGACCTTCACATTTTCTTTACGGGTACTCTTATTTGTATCCCAACGAAAGGTCTTGCACTGCCCACGCTCAGTAAGCGTCACGCCCTGTTATCATTACGAACATTGGGCATTTCAGACGGAGTTATGTTCAATTCTGTTCAGCTGATATCACTTGAGTGACCCCGGCGCGACTACCGTCAATCAAACGCGAGGCGCCTGGCGCTAGTTAGATGCCCTCAACTATAAAAATATCCTTCGACGGGCACTAAAATCGTGGCACGCACAACCTCAACACCCCCTATCGTACGTCCTTACCGTCACTCCTTTCTCTCTCCTAGATCGATTTGTTGGTATTGTAGCCGCCTACCCTGATCCAAGCCTGGATCCACCCGCCCTCTCCATCTTCCACCAAACCTTTTCCCGCCCCAGTACAAGCGTTCCACCCGCCTAAACATGGCCGAGAAAGCTTCCTCCACCAACATTCCCGGCGCCCACTCTCCCGACGCCACCAACCCCCGCGAGGCGAGGTATGCCGCAAGGGCCTTTCGCGCTACCGACGACGACACCCCTGGCTTCGAAACCATTCTGAGCGACTTCACGCGACACCCCACCACACCGGGATCTTCTCCAATGGGAGCAGGCACGATCAGTGCCGGGCCTACTATCAACCCGGAGGTCTCTGCACAGGAAACCTCCACCCTGGCTCTCAATCCGGGGCGTTACCAAGGCGATCCCACGGCCCTCCGTGAGCGCCGTGCGGCCCTCAAAGCCCACCACGAGCAGCTCCTCCTTCTCGCGAAAGAGGGCGCTGACCTCCTACTCGTGTTACCGCCGTTCCCCACCCCTTCCTCGAACCCTTTCGACTCCATCTATGGGACCACAGCTGCGACCGCGGCCACCACGGCCCAATCGCAGCCGTTCGCTCCTCACCATGGGCACCCTATACGTCCGCCGCGATGTCTAGGACCACCACCTCCCAGCCTCCCAAAAACCAAACTGGGACCATAATGTCCCAGGCACCACTACCGGCCCAACCCTTGCCAGCCCCCATACCCACTGGGCACCGGCACCCGCAGACGTTCGGCTTTGAGCCCAATGACTGGGTCTTCCTCGACGCTAAGCTCCGCTGGATGCAGAGTACACGCGACGCGACGGCCTCGGATGTCTCGCTAGAGGTACACCGTGTACGGCGGCTCTTCACACCCGACTGTAACCCGTCGATCACTTTCGTTCTGGCCCGCGCCGCCACCGAGGGTGTTTCTTCGGAGTTCATCGGGGCCGCCCATACCCGTTTACTCGAGCCACGGTATTTTCACTCGAACGCCGGCCGCGGCTACGTGTGGAACCCAACCGTCTCGACCCGCTCCCCCGACACCCTCAACCACCCGCCCCACGACGGACATGCCATCGCCGGCGACACCGCCCCTTCCCACCTCGACAGCGCCGCCCCCTACGACGACAGCGCCCCGCTCCTCACGAGCGCGCAGCCTGATGACGAGAGCCAACACGGAGCCCACGACGGAGGCGGAACGTCGTGGTGTCCCACGCCCAAGCCCTACGAGCTCACGGTGACCACTGCCCCAACTGCAATGGCACGGACATAGTATGAAGACCTGCCCCCTGCGCTTCCCAACACGTTCGGCATCCTCAGCCCGGTAGTCGGACACGCCTAGCGCCAATGGCAGCAGAGGATGCTCTTATATCGCCGTGGACACTACGAGCACAACCTGGAGCGAAACTCCAACCGCTACGACAACAACAACCGTCGAGGCAACAACAACAACAACCGCAGCGGAAACTACAACGGCAACCGCTCCAACCAGAACCACTCCCGCAACTACCGCGGCAACAACGGACGCTCCGACAACTGGCGCCACAACAACGGCCGGTCATACGACAACGGCAACCGACAGTCGCCAGGGCAACAGTTCCAACAACAACGCATCGAGCCTGCCCCCTCGTCTTCCGCGTTGACGGTGCATACCCCTGCGACCAATACTTCCGCACCTGCCGCCCCCGCGATCATGCGGATGGGCAGCACCAACTCGGGTACCCACCCGAACCAACGGCAGCCGGGAACCTTCCGCACCAACTGACAAGCCGATGGTGGAGCAACTGCCGCATCTCCACCAACAGCATCTACTGCGAGCACCCGAGGCTCCCAGGACGCACGAGTAAATCACGTGCATCACGCCTCCCCGACCCATGCCCTCCAATGCCCCCCCCCTACCCCAGCCCATTTCACAGTCACTTGTTCAAGCACTGATCATCTTGCCCAAGTGATTGCCTTGAGGTGTGGGCGGGAGGAGGCCAAGACGCCGAGCCCCACCGGGATGCTCCACTCGACGTCTTCTGGCGGTGAGCAACGCTGCTTGCCGACTATTGCCGAGACCCCAGACATTGCTACCCTGGGAAACGTCTCGACGATCACGGCTACCAGCGGTCCCGGTTGACACGAAACTACTGTTTCGTCTACCGGGCCACCGCCCCCTGAGCCTGCCTCATATTGGCCGCTCCATACGCGCTTGTTCCAACATGCGCGTATTTCTTGTGACAGCGTTGAACCCGCGAACGACGGGCTTCCTCCAGCTGCCACGGTGTTGACACCACCGCTGTCCCTGAGCCTCGAGGGACAGTCCCGTTTTAAATACGGAAGACTCGCGACCAACGTCGACCAGGGTCTGCCTGAGCCCCCTGACCCGTCCTCCCCGCCTGCTTCGCGCAAAGCGTGGACACGGACCCCAGGTGTGGCATCCCCTAGCGAGTATGCCCCTGTTCTCCAAAAGTTGGACGATAGGGCGCTTGAGGGTCGTCCCGCCCGGCTTATAAGTCCCGGCGAGGACCGCCCCGGTACCTCGGCTTTGCCGAGCAATTCCCCCGCGAACACGAGGGTTCCGGCCAGCACCGCTCGATCGTTGCTGACTCTACCTCCGTCGACGCCAGGCGGCGATAGGAAAGATTATCGTCGCCCCCCACCCCCAACACAAAAGACGCCATCATCTGCACACGTCACCGCAGAGGCCGCCTCATCTTTCCACTTCTTCTGGGACTCCTCTTCGGTCTTTTCGCAGTGGTACCTGTGCGACATCGAACACGATGGCGTCACATACAACTGCGCTGAACAGATGATGATGGCGCAGAAGGCCGCGCTCTTCGGGGACATCACAACTGAGCGCCGCATCAAAGCGACCCGCGACCCGGCCCGCCACAAAGCACTTGGGCGAACCGTTTCCGACTTCGACGAAATGGTCTGGGAGCGACACCGCTACACCATCGCCCTCTACATTAACTTCTCCAAGTTCCGCCAACACCCGGAGCTATGGGAGGAGCTAATAGCAACCGGCGACAAGCACATCGCCGAGGCCAGCCCACACGACCTCATCTGGGGCATAGGCTTCAAGGCCGACCATCCGGACGCCTGTGACCCGACGCGTTGGCGTGGTCGGAATCTGCTGGGCAGGATACTGATGGACGTTCGAGCAAACCTCGGGGCCAATCGCTCCGCCCAGCCTCCATTTCCTCCCCATCTTCACGACCCGGAGCCAACACCCGCCCCCACCGACTCCACCCGGGTCTCCCCCACAGCCGACGGCATCCACGAAACAAGCTCGACCCCTCCATGGCAACCGCCTACCTCTCCACTTGGGCCACTCCTACCGCCGTCTACCCCCCGACGCCTACCCCAGCAGCCACTTTGCCCAAGTGTCCACCATCAACACCGCCACTCACAGCCACCTCCCTACCCGCCGCCCGCCGATACCGGAACACGGACCATGCCTTACAAGCGGCATCATTACCGTCGACGACGCGTCGTTCACGACGAAAGTACTCGTGCACAGCGGCCCCACCGCCACTACGCGCCGCGAACTCGTGGCACTGCTCGATACCGGCTCGCCCCAGTCGTTTATCACCGCAACCGCGGTGGAACAACTGAAGGCTTCCCAGGCAGCCACCGATGCGTGCGAACGGCACAGTTCCCCCCGTTCATGGGGAGGTTTCGGCACTTCAGCCCCCCTCTCCACCTCCGTCTCCATCCGCTTAAGCATCCAGTTTATGCGCCTCCAGTCCCCCACTGCTGCCCTGGCAGTATGGGCCTGCGTAGTTCCTGCAGGAACCATGCAGCACCCCATCCTTCTGGGACGAGACAGCTGGATGCGCTTCGAGCAACGCTCGTATACCACGCTCCAGCAACACAGCCCACCCCCCCCCCCCCCACCACCCTCCCCGGCGAACCCGCGGTGAGCTCTCCTTGAACCACCATGACCCCAACGGAGCCTCAGCATTCAATCCCGACGACCGTTCCACTGACGACGTCTACCACCTCCGATTCGCCGGCAACAAAGCTATATCGCTTTCCTCCACCCCCAAGCTCGTTAAGGTCAACCTGGCGCGCCAGTCAGGCGCTCCAGCATTTACCGGGAACTACATGGTGAACATGCTCCCCCGCGAGAACCCACTTTCCGACACGGCCATTTTCGTCTCCGACGGATGCCAAACGGTCCCCCTATCTGGATCTACCGATCTCGAGCCGGGCGACCTCCTCGGAACCTCCTACTCCCCACTGGTACAGGTACCACTTTCCACCCTTGGACACCCTTCCTTGGCCCCTCCCCACCCCCCTCAAATTCCGGATGTACATGCCCTCCACGACAACATTCCCGTGGTCGACCAGAGCCCATCGACAGATGACCCTCCTACCGCACCAAAAGCCCCGTGCCCACAACTCCTTGCACGCCTCAACAACGACCAACGGGACAGCTTCCTCGACCACTGGGAACGTCTGCCGTTACACCTACGCGACGTCAACTTCGACCTGCACGGTTCTGGATGGACCCCGTCGGTGATCAACAACCTGGGAGACGTCCTCTGCGAGTTCCAGGACGTTTTCTCCACCTCAAAAACCGACTTCGGCTCGTGCTCGCTGATGCCGTTCAAGATCACCGTACCCCCGGGCAGCGCACCGGTCACTTCCCGCCCCTACAGGATCAACCCCATCCTCGCAAAGAAGGCAGACGCGGTATTAGACCAGTACCTGGCCGCCGGCCTGATCCAACATTCTACGTCGCCATACTCAAGCCCTATGGTGGCCATCCCCAAAAAGGATGGAGGTGTCCGGATTACGATCAACTACAAGACGCTCAACGCCATCAGCTCCCTCGGGCAACTCCCCATCCCCCGCGTCGACGAAGTCCTCGACTCCTTGGGCAAAGGTCGCATATTTTCTCTCTTCGACCTGGTCTCCTCGTTCCACCAAATCACCATCGACGAGGACACCATCCCTTTGACGGCGCTTTGCACTTCCAACCGGCTGTTCGAATGGCTTGTTATGCCGCAAGGAAGCAGCGCCTCCCCGGGCTGGTTCGTGAAGGTCATCAACGAGGTCATCAAGGGCCTGGAACGCGTCGCCGCGTACCTCGACGACATCATCGTCTTCGACCCCGACCCCACCGACCACGTCGCCAACATGAGAGCCCTCTTCGCACGCCTCCGGAAGCACCACCTCAAACTCTCCCCCGCCAAGGCCAAAATTGGCGCCACCACCGCCGATTTCCTGGGACACACCATTTCCGCTGGCGGCTACAGCCCAAATTCCGACAAGGTCGCCGCCCTCACCAGAATGCCCATGCCGACCGACAAGAAGCAAGTGCGCTCACTCCTTGGAGGCATCAACTACTACGGCAAGTTCCTGCCAAACCTTTCTCGACGTCTGCGCCCCATCAACGCTCTACTCAAGCAAGGCGCGACGTTCGACTTCACCCCCGCCATGGAAACCACCGTACGCGCCATTCTCCAAGAACTTGCCGAACCGCCGATCCTCGTCTACCCCGACTGGGACGCCGTCGCCGACAACTCCCGCCCCTTCCGCCTCTACTGCGACGCTAGCATCGACGGCTTCGGAGCGGCCCTTGAGCAAGAGCAAGCCGACGGCTCAGTCCGCCCCATCCTCTTCATCAGCCGTGCCACCCTGGACTCCGAGCGTTCATGGACACCCCTCGACCTCGAGGCCGGGAGCATCGTGTGGGCGATCAAACGCCTCCGCGGACACTTATGGTCCACCCGCTTCCAGATCTACTCGGACCACAAGGCGCTCGAGAACATCGCCAAGGTCGGAGAACATAACGCTCGTGTCCGGCGATGGCTCGAGTTCCTTTCAGCGTACACCTACACGCTGGAGTACCGGAAGGGCACGACCAACGGCAACGCCGACTTCCTCTCCCGGCTTCCCCAACCAGCCACCGACGCAGACCGCACCGGACGCAACCGCCTCACTGGCCCCGACACCGTCGGCATCTACCTCATCCGCCCCTGCGGCTTCGCGCCCAACGACCCTTCCACCCCGGGTATCGGCTTGGGTGGGCTCGTGTCCCCCCCTTCCAGACCCATCCCGATCGTCCAGCCGCTCCCCTTCACTGACGACGACTTCCGCGACTTTCGCCTACTCGGACCACGTATGGAGCACCCCACCCTTTCCCCCGCAACCCACACCTTCATCGGGCCTATTGCGACAAGCGACTCCACCACCGGACAGCTTGCCGGCACCGAGAATGCCGCCGTGAACACCGGAGCTCCTCCAGGCTCGGCTTCCATGCCGTCCGTCGTCTCTTCGCCGCCCACCATTGGCGCCACGACACCAGCCCTTTCAGGTCTGATATCTTCTCGGACCCGCCATCGCGTCGCCGCTGCCGCGGGAACCCCTCGGCCCACAGCCGACTACCGGTTTGGACGCCGACCGCCACCCAAACCATCGGCGCCCACCACGCAAAGACCGACCCCTTTAACAACGCCCTCGCCGCCGGCACAAACACCGCCGTCAGTGCCCCCTCCGGAGCCCGTCGTCGAACCCGATGATGACCCCTACCTCCTCGCCTGCGTCGAGCACTACACCTACAAAGACTGGGCGCGAGAACAACGCGCGGAGCCCCTGTGCTGCGCCACCATCCGCCTCCTGTCGTTGGACTCTCCCACCCCCACGCCGCACGACCTCCTGGACTTCATCCCCCCGGCCCGGCGCCCACAACTTTCGGACGTCCTCACTCTTGCCTCCAAAAGCAAGCTACACCGTACCGACGACGAAACCACCCTCCTGGTTCAACGACCACCCACAACCTCATCAGGGAACAGCCTACCACCACCCGCCCCCTCTACCCCACGCGTCTACGTGCCAATGTTAATGCGCCCTTGGGTGCTGAACACATGCCACGCCACCACCTCTCTACACCTGGGAGTCACCCGAACGGTCCGTATGTTGGCACGCTTCTTTTGGTGGATTGGCATGGACGCTTCCGTCCGCTGGTGGATCCGCCGTTGCCTTCAATGCCAGGCGCGGAAGACCTCCCGGCACACCATTCGTTGGCCCATCCTTTCTCTTCCTTTGCCCAACGGGCCTGGCATCACCGTCAGCGTCGACTACTTCGGGCCCCTGCCGCTCACGCCGCGCGGGAACGTCCACATCCTCCTCTTCACAGACCGCTTCAGCCGCCGCGCCGATATGTATGCCGTTTCAGCGGCGCAGTTCACGGCCGCCGGCACTGCCGACATCTTCCTGAACGAGTACATCCCTCTCTGGGGGTGCCCGGTTACACTTCTCTCCGACAACGGACTACAATTCACCTCCAAGCTTGCGAACATCGTCTACGAACGCCTTGGCATCCACAAGGTCAACACCAGCTCCTACCACCCTGCACCAACGGCGGCGTCGAGCGCGTCAACCACGTACTGGCCCAAATGCTCTCTATGGTTGGCAACGAACAGCAGACCGACTGGGACGTGCTGCTCCCACACGTGTCGTCGGCCTACAACAATTCCGTGAACGCCGCCACAGGGCTTGCACCTAACGAAATCCACATGGGCCGCCTTCCTCGCCTCCCGCTCTCGGTCTTCGAACCCGACAATATCGGCGGTCACCAAAGCCTGGACCGCGATCACCTGGTTTACATCAACCTCGCCACCGACCGACAACGACGCGCCTATTCCCTCGTCCGCGAACTACACCGACTCACCGTCTCGCGTCTTCAGCGCCGCAATGCGCCCATCATGGCCGCCCTCCTAGCATCCCCCCCCTTCACCGTAGGCGGCTGGGTTTGGGTCTACAACTCCGCCTCAACCATCCGCCAAGGCGTCAAAAAGGGCACCGACGCAACCGTCCTCAAGACGAAGCTTTCCCTGAACTGGAATGGCCCCTTCAAGGTCCTCGCCGTAGGGCCGACGCCCGCCTCAAACACCCCCGACAATCGCCCCCTCACGACAAGCTACTTTTCCTCGACCTTCCATCCGACCTCCCGGGACGGGACTCCAAGCCACGCGTCTCCGTCCAACGATGCAAACCTTGCCGGAACCCCGACGACACCAGCGACATCCCCAAGCATCTGCCCGCAGACCTTACTACATACGTGCTCATAGCTTCTGCCGCCAAGTCCCCCCCTTACCACTCCAAGCCACGCGTCTCCGTCCAACGATGCAAACCTTGCCGGAACCCCGACGACACCAGCGACATCCCCAAGCATCTGCCCGCGGACCTTACTACATACGTGCTCATAGCTTCTGCCGCCAAGTCCCCCCCTTACCACGTCACCGTCGACAACGTCACTCCTCCACCGGAACGCCTCGAGGTCGAGCAGATCACTGGCCATCAACTCGTACGCGGCCGCGGCGGGGTCATCGCCGTTCTGTACGAGACTCACTGGACTGGACTTCTCAGCCCCTCTTGGGAACGCGAGCTGGACCTTCAACACTTCCGGCGCCACATCCTACTTTACTGGTCACGATCACCAACCCAGCACCGCCAGACGAACCGCCTCTACCGCCAGATGCGCATCGGCGCCGCTCACCGCGAACTGGCCCGATCTCAAGGACAAATCTTCCTCGCCCCAGGCTACGCCTTGGTCTCCCGCAGCCTTTGGCTCCACAACTTCAGCACCACCATCCTACCCTCCGGAGCACACATATGGTACAAGGCGCGCGACGGCCTTTGGTGGCTGGGCAACGTCGCTCACAGCTCACCCCCTGACGCCTCTTCGGGAACTCCGCCGGAGTCTTCACCGGGAAGCTCCTACATCGTCCGGTTCCTGGACGACCCCGGCCCGATCAAGATCGACCTCCAACCCGCCCGCTACACTACAGCACGGAACGCCGTATACGGATCGTGGTGTCTTCAACGCCATGGGAATGGGAGCCTAGCACGTGGGGTGCTGCGGAACTCTGATGTGTCCCGCGGAACCCCCACCGTTTCCACCCCCCCCCCCTGGTTAGCCTTAGTTTAGTCTTTTGTTAGTTCTGGGTATTTGGTTCTGGTTAGTCTGCAATATCTTACGAATAGTTCTTCAGGGCTAGTCTTCAATAGTCATCAGCAGCCATCTTCTTGGGAGTGTTTGTTTCCATCTACCGCCACCGGTATCGCTTGACCGACCCCGTGTTGGCTACCGATCCGAGGCCGTGTATGTTTCTTTTTTTTTTGGGTGTGTTTGGAAGTATCATCGTCCCCCCCCACCCCCCCCGTTCTTTTTTCTTCTTATCGTCTACGGCTCCGTGTAACCTCCTTACGTTCAGGCCACTGACTCGTAGCGATACCTTCATTTGCATTTGTGTTTGTACTCCACTAGCCTACAGCCAATTATCGGCGATATCACGCCGAGGTAAAAATCGTGTTGTAGCCTGAGCTGTGCTCTGACCTTAGTCGACTTCCGCCGACCCGTGTTTCAGACGATCCTCGAGCTAAGACTATATCGAGCTTCCAGCTCACCCGTGTTTCTTCCATGTTTGACAAGTAGGGTCCCGATAGCATTGCCGCCCCGGAAGGCCGCTGAGTTATCGGCCATACATATGAGGTTCGGACACGATCGATCTCTCCTGACCTGTGTCCAGCTTTTTGTCTGTTTTCTGGTCCCGATGGTATTTCGTTTTTCTCTTTCCCTTTTCTTCTTCTTTCTTTCTTGTCCGGTATCCCGCACACCCCCTCTGTCCTCTGGCAAAAACGACACCACGTTTAATGTCGCCCCGGTTGACCGAGTTGCACACGCTAGTTTTTGGGCCCCGCGCTATCTACAACTTCAAACTGCACGCATTAGGCCGATTTTCTTGCGGATTTTCTTGCGATTTTCTTGCCGCCACCGTCT
Source organism: Macrocystis pyrifera (assembly GCA_031763025.1). NCBI lineage: Eukaryota > Phaeophyceae > Laminariales > Laminariaceae > Macrocystis > Macrocystis pyrifera. Next base: position 7,791,286 of record JASSKH010000005.1, on the reverse strand, counting down.
TTGAGTTTGTTTTTGTTGAGTTGGCTACCTTGCTACGTTTGCTGGTTTTGTTCACACCACGGACAGGTCTCCGAGACGACGCGCGTTGCTTGTTGCGTCTCTCGGTTTTAGTAGTCCCTAGTACACGCAGCCCTCATAGCACTCTAGCTGTGTCCCTTCTGTCTCGCATGATGACTACCATGTTAGGACCTTCGCCACAAGACAAGGCATGGGGCCTAGCGGATATATATATATGTTTTTGAATTGTGATCGCTGTCTCCTTTTTAGAGTTTCCTCGTTCGCCAACCCGGTTCAGTGAACAACCCTTTCGTACTTCCTTGGGCCCCAGACAATAGCTCCAGTGAAACGCTTGTACGTCCTTCTTTTGCCTTCATTTGGGTCTTCGTTTTCTTCTTCGGCCTTCGCTTCGGTTTCAGCCTCATTTTGCGTTCGTCTTTCTTTGTTTTCATTTTGGGTGATTTTTCCTTTCGCCTCTGCTATGAGTTCGGTGTCTCTCTCTCCTTTAGTCTCCCTTTCCGTGGTTGTTCGCAGCGAACACTCCCTCTTCGTAGTGTTTGGGGTTTATTACGAGGTGTGGGGGGATCTATAGCCTCATTTCTTTTGTTTCGAATAGCCGCATCTTCGACCACCTTTCCCTGGCCGTTCGGGATGAACTTTGTCATCACCCTCCGACCATCTTGTGGTCTGCATACACGACTATTCAGGATGGGCTAATGTGATATGAGTAGAGTATTCATGGGCTATAGATATAGATAATACGTTGCAGTCTTGTAGTTCCACGAATACGAGAATAATCCAAAGAATGGATTAACCCGGCGGATATTCCGTTAGTCGAGAGTATCGTTATTTTAGGAATGTTCCTTGATGCAGATAGGACTACGAAGTGAGAAGTTCTTATATTAGCAGAAGAACGATCGGTAGCCATAGGAAAGTTCTGTTGGAGTACATCAGATAAGAGGAATTTAGGAGAGCTTGTGGCGTGGGGTGGGACGAGTATATCTGGGCGTCGAGTCCCGCCCCCCTACCTCTCACTTCTCTACCAGAGCACCTCCTCAGCTCTCGCCATCAACAAGAAGATCTAAATCAGAAGAAGCGAAGCACTGCTTTCCAGCTGCCAGAACAACCTGCGTCCCTTACCACTACCCTAGAGCGGTCTCCGCATCACATACGGTAGTATACCAATCGCAGCATATACACGAAAATGCATTTTCTATGCCTGGTTTATATTCATCACGAGCGAATACGAGTGTTCTCATTTCGACGGCGCTTGTTTTAGGGACCTGATTCGAAATCGCCGTGACATGTATCTAGGTAACATGTATCCATGTGATATGTATCTACGCACGGCCGTGATGATTCTGCGACGATCTCGGAGAAACTCGCAGCCGAGTAGCGTTACACATCAAGGCCATCAAATACTTTTCTTGCACCGCAGCAGCAGCACCGCAGAAGTACACGCGGGACCAGCACAGCAGGACAGTCGCCGCCTAGGACGTCTGCACCCTGTAGTGTCGCGGGTGGGAAGGCCTCGCTGGGATACCTGCGGTGCTCTGCCGGTCTTCCGTGTGCTTCCCGTTCTGTTGTGTTCGACAACAACCCCTCGGAACTCTGGCGCAACGCTACCGCTTTTGCTGCTGTGCATCGAAGGTTTTGGAGGTGTAGTTGGTCGAAGCCGGCACAGCAGCTGCATGCCGAAACGCAGCACGGCTATGGCCGCCGCCAGGGGCGACCGTTCACCGACTGGCGGGCAGTTCAACGGCGGCCAGTGGGGTGGGGTGCGATCGGCGGCGGAAAGGTCCACGGTGGCTGGTGTGGTAGGGTGTAATCGGCAGATTCGGACTTAGGTACTTGGTACTCGGACAAGACGCAGCAGCAACTAATACATCGTGTAGAAGTTGCTTCATGTTGTGCTTTTGGTAACCAGTTCGGCGGATACGTTTTGGGGATTTCGTTTTTCGGTATTCATCAACATGCACCAACCCACACAAGCTAATGACAGTTACAAGAACGATGGGAATGAGGAGCATGGCGACGCCTCGAAGTGGTCAAGCTCCTAACTGCACTAAGCTACTGCGTTGGCCATTTTTTTTTTTTGCTGTGTTACGGCAATAGTCTTGGGATCGTACTCACTATTAAGCGATGCGTATCATGAAATACCTTGTAGGGTGAGTGGGTGCGGGTTGGGCGTGTGTTGGTTGGTCCCACCACCCAAACCACACGCAAAAAACATCATTGGCAAGCGATGCGCGTCAGCGCACAAACCTTATATTTAATTTCCAGTTGATGGACTGCCAATAAATACCGGTATCCAAGAAAGACTCGGAGAGGAGGTTTTTAGAAACACACACCAACTACGAGTACCCATCCGAAGTATATGTGCCGGCACCCATGCGGAGCACTTGTACTCGTATACCCGATGAAGCAATTCATCGTTTCACAACTTACAATAGTTCATGCAAGAAAAGATTCACAACAACACAGCAGCACGCCACCACATCACTAACACCACCACCACCACCACCAGCCACCACGGGCAACAAGCTTCTGCTGCTCCTGCTGCTTGGCTGGGTTCGTGGCGGCGGCGGTGGTGGTGGTGGTGGTAGTAGGTGGTGTGTGGGTTGGTTGAGGAATCGTGCCGTGGGTGTGATACACTCTTTTGGTGCGACCATCGAGCAAGCCCCACCACCATCACCATCACCAGCTGCTGCAACCACCACCACCACCAAGACTGGGCATCTTCTATACAGTTGGTGGTGGTAGCGGTAGCGTAAGTGATGGTGGTGGTAGTGGTGGTGGTGGTGTTGGTGTTTGCTGGTGGTGATTGCTGGTTGTGCTGGTAATTCTGTCTTGCTGCCCGGTCTTGAGAGGCGGTGGGGTAAGCTTCAACCCTTCCAGGTCCAAGTGACATTTGGCACTGGGAGCTTCAATCCGACCACCTACCACGACCAATCTCAACGAACTCAACACGGATTAAAACGTGAACAGAGGAGGATAGTGCCCGCAAATAAGGCGCATCCATAGCCACCGTCCGTGTCAAAATCGGTGGTGCTTTGGGTGCGCAAAGCCAAGCTCAATCCACACACGAACAGGGGAAGAAATACCAATTATTAACGACCTCACGCTCTGAGGGAACACCCTCAAAAGTTTATTTGTACCTGCAAACAGGTGAGACCGCTAGGATACGGGAGAGAGGGAGACCCTCCCTCTGGCTTCTAACTATATTATCCTGCTGCGCGAGGTAACGACAGCTATACAATCTTCACCAGTTATTTTGTTGTTTTTTTCGCCCCCTTGAGGCGGTTACCGGGTATTACCCGTAACCCGAAACTTCTGCGATATGTTCTGCACGCCGTGGCACAATACAATTACAATATTCCACACATGCTCCCAGTGTACTCGGGGTATCGAGTATTTTTCGTACTCCGAGTACCGAGAGCATATAATCCCGAAATACTGCCAGTACTTTAAAGTACTCCAGTTGTCCTCTCCGAAAGTAATTTGCCCCAACTGCCACTCGTGGGACCATCCGTGTATCTTTTCTGCAATAAATGGGGATGAATCATCGAAATGGTGCACATATGGTCAAAGTATACATCATACTCCGAGTATACTGCGCATATTAAGGTTATTTTGGTACTCCGAGTACTACTCGCGATACCAACGGACGAAATACTGCCAGCACTTGGCAATACCCGCTGTACAGAACCCTGAAATAGTTGAAGTACGGCAGCAGTATTCCACAGCAGGGTTGCACCCCGAAATACTGCGAGTACGGCAGTATCCGCAGTATAGAATCTCAAAATACTGCGAGTACTCGCAGTGTGTCGCATTACGTAAAGCCCAAATACTCCGGGTACACGAAGTACCTGAAGTATCTTCTCTCGGAAATTCTTCACTATACCGGGTCCGTGCAACATTCATCTACATACATGACCACTCGAAGCTTCTGCGAGTTCTACTCGTACAAGACTTCCAGATCCACTCGTACCTGGAATTTGTGAGTTCTGTATGATGATATTCATACCCGTAAGTTCTGTACGCTCGTGGCACATACTCGTACACGTCGGGTACTTTTAAAAATACCCGGCTGACGCATTTCAAAATTTATAAAATACCCGGGTGCGGATACTGGCACGAGTATATAAGCAGCATTACAACATTCTTATATACCTACCGGAACTTCTGTAAGTTCTGTAAGACTTCCATACAGCAGTACCCGGTAGGGTTTCCCACACTTATTCGAGATTCATTCGATCTGATTGGCTTATGTCGGGGTTAGGGTTGGTCTGATGGGCGTTGGGTTATACCCTGGTAGGGTTTTTAGGGGTAGGTCTGTTTCGTCTCGCTGCTGCTGTAGCCAGCAAATCGTGACAGAAAAAATGGTAAACTCCCCCTCCTTGGATATGTATGTACATGGCTCGCAATATATAAATGGAAATAATGGAAAACGCAAGCGGTTCACGCAGCTTGCAAAGTTGAGTATCGATCGATCTGCCGATCGGTTGAACTCACAGCTGACATGCGTTCCTAGTTTTTTATAAAATGAGTAACACACCCGGGTGAGTGCCTATGATCACACCATCATAAGTTTTTATTTTCCTTCAGAGGCCCAAGACCAGGTCACGAGTTACGAGCATAGTAGTCACCACATCAGTACTTACGACTCCATCCACGTAACTTTCTCAAGTGCTGAGCAGCACACAGAGGCAGGGAACGGGCCAACAGCGGTCCCGCATCAAGACGTACAGCAAGTAGATGAACTGCGAGACGCGAGGCATACCCACAGTATTTTTTGCACCAGAAAGAGCATTTGAAGCCACAGGAAGAAGCCTGGTGATGGAGAGTACGATTAAATTGATCTACCTACGCACCAACTCGGCGCTCGCCGTTACCAACCTCGGGCATGTACGCCGTGTAAACATTTAAACGCGTGAACAACGGGTGTCTCACCTGGCACCTGCCTGGGTTTGCCCGTGCCCTGGGACCGGACCAGCTCAGGACACAAAAGTGATACCAGCAGGTACAACGACTCGAGTCGCCAGTCTGGCAATTCCTACTTCTTGAATTAACCCCCTTAAAAAATCTGTTTTAATATTTTATCGAAAAATCTTACGATCTTAATACAAAAATGTACCATCGCCACTGCTGATTACAGATGGGCTAACAGTCCCGGCAAGCCTGGCCAATCTGCTGAGCGCTATTTCAACCATTGGAAAACAGAGAATACATCGAGCCAGGCAAGCACGAGCAGGGGCACGAGCACTTCACGGCTGCACGCATCCCGCTTCACGCAGGCATAATATGGCATGGGGGAAGTAGTCCATAGTCCAGCAACCGCTACAGGCACCACAGCGCACAGCATGTTAGCATGGAGAACAATCAATTGAACTTCCGTTCTTTCCTGCGGATTTATTTCAATCTGCGACGACAGCACACGGAGAGACTGAGGCAGGGGATAGGCGAATCGTGGTGATGCTTGCCACGATATCTGCCCACAAAGTACCACCTAGTGCACTGAGGGCAAGGACAACTGCACCCCCGATCGACGGCAATTGCAAGATCCTATCGCAGGGTCCACACCTCTGCTCGCAACGACAAAGATAGTGGGACGCAGAGCCTCACGAGGAGGTGCGCGCAATTCGAATGCACCGGACTGTCAGACTGGCTGCGGATGGATGTGTGTCGGGGGTCGTGGGTCGTGGATGCTATTCATGTCATATGATGCGTTCCGTCGTTTATGTTTGATACGTACCGGCGCACGGTTGCTGTGTTTCAGACTCTGCTGCCAGTTACGGTAACTGCTGTGCAAGCAGTACAGCAATAGCTTATGGATCAAGACACTCACCTACTCGGTACCACCTCTTGACCACCTGTTTGTGTACTGCTGTATACCTGGTACCTGTGACGTATATGTATGCACACTTACTTGTACTTTCAGGATTTCATTCCTGCCTACAACAGCAGTATAGTCAAAGGCTGTGCTCCGCGGGTGGCTACACGCCGCCGCTGCTTTGCTCGCTCAAGGGAGCAGATAAAACAAAGGGCGAAGAAGGCAGAGGGCAAAGGATGCTCACGAATTACTTGGTGCAATTGGCGACTTGCATATGCCAAGAGCTCAGTGGTGTAGAAAAAGTATGCCGGCCTTCTCCTGTCCTCTCCATTAATAGTTGGGGTGCATCAGGTAGCTGGTAGCCTGGTTGTGGGCCTACAGTAGGAATCATGGTGGTCTGTGTGTGCTTAGTGCTTTGTGCTGTTTGTTGACACATTTGAAGGTCGACTACTAGTACTACTGCTGCTGTATACCACGGTACAGCAGTACTAGCGAATGAGAGGCCCTACCGCCCCCTGGGCGGCAGGGCCACAACTGTAGTGACGAAATTAGTCCGTCTCATGCAAGGAACATCATGACAAATCGTACCAGGTAGTCGATAGCGAAATGAAACCATGTTAAGGGTCGATGTTAACGAGGAGTGTTTTCAGTTTTTTTCGGTATTTTCCCGAAAATAAAAAAACTGGAAAACACTCCTCGTTAATATCGACCCTAAACGTCCTGCCGTCGACGCCAATGTGAGATGGGTGTATCTCAGGTTCAACCTGGGTCTGCAGCAAGCTTCTCTTCGTGTACGGTGTAACGTGGAGGACACGCCAGGTATCGGTGATGTTCGGTACTGTGGGCCGAGCGGAAGGGATCATGAAGCATGACACATGTCATCTCAAATGACAGTAGTCATCAGCGATTGCTTGGTAATGGAGGCTGGAAATTCCCCGCCTCAACTTTCATCAGATCTATGGAGATCTGCGGCCACTTTTAGTACTATGAGTCCATATCCACGATAGCGGATGAACCACTGACGGTAGAGTAATGACCTGAGACTCACATAAACAGGAACAAAAAACAGTCGAGTCATCTTTAGGGCTGTGAGTTGGCTGACTAATAGTGGCCAGCTAGTTATTACAGTAGTTGGCTAGGTATTATAGTTGCGGCGGTGCCAACTATCCTAGGAAGGCTTGTTTGGTACGGGGTACGTATTTCCCGGAATCTCCAAGTAGTACTACCACTAGCTAGCTGCGAGCACACAGAGAGGTATTCTGCAACTCATGGCGCATACAACCCATCGCCACCGATTATCTTTCTCTCGTTGGAATGTTCGGTGTCCAGTGGATGATGAACACCTCTGGCTCGGGTGGTTGAACGATGCTCGCCCTGAGCTCCGTGTCTTATTCAACGAAGACCATGAGGCCCAGACATGAAACCTCGTAAAGCATAGACTCGTTTTGTGTGTTAGTTGGTAACTCATCCAATACCGCGGAGGGTGTGACATGATATTTGCTAGCTCAACTCTGAGCTGTTCTTGAATCGCTGAATTGCCGGCGATGAATAATCTGTTATCTGTACTACTGTTGTAGAAGAGGTCTCCGTCTGTTTTCTGTTATTTTTGTGTTATTTTACTGGTCTGCTACTGCGTGCTGCATAAGTATTTACCGTTACGACAAAATGTAATACCAGTGAGAGACCCCCAAACGGGGATGGCATGTCCATATTTCTGGTGCATCCCAATAAAGTCTGATAAACTGAGACGAGCTAAAAAAAATACCTTTCGTGATCAAAAACAGAGATAAACCTGGCCGATTTATCATACTTTTTGAGTTTAAAACGAAGCCAAATAGCGTACTTTTTACCTCCGGCGGCGCCTTTAGCGGGGTCCTACGGAAGCGCGACTTTAGTCGAACTAGTCGATTGAAGTCAGTTACTTGGCTGCCTTCGCCAGCCAACAAATAACTAGGCGGGAACTCCAGCCAACTCACAGCCCTAGTAGTCTTAGATGCCGCGTTTATATCACACAGCTTTCAAAATTGAGTATCAACGACTCAATCGGACGCGTACTCACGGCTGACGACGTGTTTGCGACAATAACAAGATAGTTAAAGCGACTTTAAAGCTACTACGCACTCTGCTGTAAGTGGAGAGCTTGAATACGATTATATATATGAATATGATTATAAAATAGATACCTGGTACCCTGGTATGCCTCTGCGGTCGCTTTTTCCTGTCTAGCTTAATTTACTTGGGTGAGAGGTTATGAGGTTTGTACCCTCAGCGACATAGAGGACGAGCGCGATGGTCATTTGAACATTTCGTTGTCCCTCATGGGACTTGCTTCATTTTGATGGCACTTGGGGTTCGAACTGCACGTGGTTTTTCATGTATTTTGACAAGCTCACGCTCTCGCTCATGCAAGAAAAAAACAAAAACAACTCTAATGTGATAGTACATGGTAAAATGGGGGAAACAAGTTTGGATAGCATGCTGCAGCATCATGTGCTCTTTCGGACCCCAGTTTAGACCCTGCTCTCCTACCCCCGTACCACGCCAAATATTACAACGCACATAGGATGTACATACACATACGACGTACATGTTTAAAGTTGAAAGCAGCCCCGGTCCGCGTTGCTATGTTGCTATGCGCATAGAGGGTATTTGTGTGACGGTACAAACATACGGCGGAATTAAAAAAACAGCTAGATGCGGGGAACTTTCTCTGTATCGGTTTGTTGTGTACCTTTGTACCCTTGTATCTTTAACCATTAGAAAAAAAATCTATTGATTGTGCTCAGAAACACGACGGAGACGTTACATCTAATATTAGGAAGTTCCATATATTGACATAGGATTATAGGAGAGGGATATTTAGTCGGATATTCGGGGGGATAAACGGGAGGTTTATTCCCGCGTCATGTTGGATAATAACCTGCATACGATGCATGAGCTGTCACTCGACAGCTCGGATATAATATAAGAGGAGTGCCGTGTTACTGTCTGGAGTCAACCACGTGTTCCCGTGCCAGCTGCACCTATACCTTTAGAGATCAATCAACACACTAGTGAGTCCGGCGATCTTCTATTGGCAAGCGTAGCCAAGGCCAACCTAGAGAGGTGGGAACCTGCTTCGGCATGCCTAGTTTCGAGGACATGCCCAGTCAAGAAGCCAGCGTGGAGAGTGAAAAGACCATAGAGGAGATGAAGAAGAAAATAGAGGTCCTGGAAAGGACGATGGAGGAGCAGAGACTGCGCGCCGAGAGAGGGATGCGCAGGGAGCAGGAAAGGAAGGGGGGGGCGGGGTGGGGGGACGAGAGGAGAAGGAACTGCTGGAAGACAACAAGCAGCGTCGACGGTGCCGACACCTGGGCTGGAGGCCCGATCAGGCATGTCACTACCTTCTTTGTACCGCCCAAGTTTGTCCCAGTCGAGACCCCCGAAGTTCGATAACGTAGAGGCCCACTTTAGCATGTGGCGTAGTAAGTTTTTGGCATACCTATCATCGCTTGGGTGCTTGCATGTACTCAGTAGCACAGCAAACCCAGTTATGGTGGGTGACATGAGGGTTTCGCCGCAGGAAGTAGCCTCCAGACATTCCCCCCAGGAGATTAGGGACGCGAGATTGGTGTATGGATTGATGATGGAGTCCATGACAGGATACGATATGGCTGAGTTTAGAATACAAAAGGCAATGTCTCCGAGTGGTGCTTGGAAGGAGTTGGAAGACTATTATATGCCGAAGACGATAGCCGCAACTCATAGATTGAGGAGGGAATTTGATACAATCCGAATGGCCGAGGATGAAAACCCCTTGCTATTCCTAGGAAGGGTGGACAAGGCTGCAGATGAGCTGGCAATGCTAGGATGTGGTAAGAGTACGGAGGAAGTAAACCGCCACATTGTCACCAACCTCTCATCTTTGTATACTATTCAAAGCAAGTCCATTCTTTCCCGCCCTTCCATCCCCCGCTCCGAGATCGATGAGATCATCCGTGACGCGTATGCTAACGACAAGGTAGAGAAGGAGATGGTTTCTAGGGCGTTGGGCGTGCAGGGAGTGGTAGGTCAGCATGCCTTGTACGCCGGAGGTGCGCAGCCTGCCGGTGGCGGAGGTGCGGGTCCAGGAGGGGGAAGGAGGAACAGGAGAGGTGGGAGGCTCAAGGATGGGCAACAGCAGCAGCAGCAGCAGCAGCAGCCCCAACGACAGCAGCAGCAGCAGCAGCCCCAGCAGCAGCAGCAGCAGCAGCAGCAGCAGCAGCTCCAGCGACAGTATCAGCAGCAGCAGCAGCAATATCAGCAGCAGCAGCCTCAGCAGCAGCAGCAGCACCAACGGCAGCAGCAACATCCTCAACAGCAGCAGCAGCACCGTCCCCATCAGCAACGTGGCAACCGGGGAGGAGCTTCGTCGGGGGGGATAACCGGCCCCAAATGGCGTTGGGATGCCGTGGCCTGCAGGTACCGTTGGGATGACTCAGTCCCAGACCCCTTCGGTACGGGTGGAGTAGTCCCCCCCATGGGTTGGGTACCTACCGACCCACCACCAGGGACGTTGCCGCCGATGCCCCCGCCGCCCGCAGCGGCTCCGGCAGGCTGGGGTCCCCCACCGAACAACACATGGAGGCGCAAGGGGCCCTGCTTCCGGTGCGGCAGACCGGGCCACCACGCCGCGGAATGCCAGGCAGCTCCCGCGCAAATGAATATCGCTTTCCCGGGTGCCGCTTCTCCTCAAGGTGGCTGGCTGCAGGAGACGCCCTACGGCAGTGGTGGGTATACCTCGGCCGGAGCTTCCCCGCCACAGCAACCCTCCTTCAGCACTTCCCCCTCCCCTGGCCCAGCGAACAACGGCAACCCTACGCCTACGTTCGATCCGCATCTCCTCACCGCGCAGTTTGCGCACCAAGGCAAGGCGACTGATGATTTGTTTTGGGTTAATGGGAGAGAAGAGTGGGTAGCGGATTCGGGAGCAACTTTTCATGTGACTGGCAACCCTTTTGGTATGGTAAACTGTACTCCCCCTCCCCCTGGTAAGAGCCGTTTGGTGGTCGGTGACATGAGGTCACTGAAGATAGAGTACTTCGGCCAGATTCCAATTGTGATGCACAGCTTTCAGGGTGACGTTCAAGTTAGGCTGATGGACGTAGCATACGTACCCGGTGTTCGCTTCAATTTATTTTCGCTTCATGCAGTAATGTTGAAATGCCCGGTGACACTTGATGCTCAGGGAGCTCACACGTTGAATGGACAGCTGTCTTTCGTGCGTAGGGACGCGGGTTCATACGTAGACGCCACGCGGATTGTAGAGACCCCGATTGCTGCCGCTGTTTTGGCTCCTGGAAAAATGAGGAGGATCGATATTAACGACCTTCACGTTGCCCTTGCCCACTCCCATGCTGACACTCTCCGTGAGACGGCACGTCAGATGGACATTAAGGTTTTTGGGGAGTTGGTTCCGTGTGCTGGGTGTTCTGAGGCGAAAGGGAGGAGGATGGCGGTGCCGTGGACGACCGAGTGCCGTTCTACCAGGCCTCTGGAGCGTCTGTTCGTGGATCTGTCGGGACAACAGCCTACGTCTGCTGGCGGTGCGTCATACTTGATGATGATCGTCGACGACTACTCGCGACTGGGATGGCCGTATTTCTTGAAGCGGAAGTCCGACGTCCCGAAGGTCTTCGCTGGTTTCCTGGCCGACATCAACGCGAAGGGTGTGCCGTCCATCGAGGAGTGCCTTCGCTCGGACAACGGCACCGAGTTCACCAAGGCGGAGTTCGTGGAGTTGCTCAACCACCACGGCATCCGCCGCGAGTACACGCCCGTCGATTCTCCGAAGCATGACGGGGGGTGGTCGAGCGACGGATCGCCATGACGCTGGAGCTTGCAATGGCGTCCCGCCTGGAGGCCACCCGCCTGTTCGGCGATGCAAGGATGCCGGCGACGCAGCCCCTCTGGGCTGAGTCATGCGTGTACGCGAGCGATGTGATCAACATGACGGCGAGGGTAAGGGACAAGCCGGAAATGCACTCGCCGTAACGAAAATTCTACGGGAGACCACCGTTTGCGCGGCTGCTCCCGTTTCTGAAGCCGGGCTTCCACCACGTCAGGAGGACCCTGAAGACCGAGCCGAAGGCGGAGGCTTGCTTCTACCTCAACGGCGGCAACCACCACGCAGCTGACTGCAGCAAGATCCTGCTGATGTCTGGCCGAAGGTCGTTCTCCCGTGACGTCACTTGGGAATACCCGAGGAAACCGTTTGTGGGGTTACTGCCTTCGGAGGAGGAGAGCTCCCCGCCGCCGCCGTCGCCGTCGCCACCGCCGCCGGGTGCGCCGGAGCCTCTGAGGGGCCCCGACGTATGGCCCGAGCCACCATCCCCATCTCCACTGTTGCCGCCGCAACCGCCGTCATCAACGCCGCTACCGCCGCCGCCGCCGCCGCCGTCGCCGTCGCCACCGCCATCGCCGTCACCGTCGCCGTCGCTGCCGCCGTCATCGTCACCGCCGCCGCTACAGCCACCGTCACCGCCGCCGCCGTCGCCGCCGCCGCCGCCGCCGCCGCCGCCGCCGTCGCCGCCGTTATCATCGCCGTCGCCGCCGCAGCAGTCACTACAGCCACAGCTTTCGCAGCGTGCTGCCCGGGCACTGGGTTATTATATCCCGGACCCGGGGGATGGCGATGTGCAGAGAGGGCGGACTAGGGGGGAAGACCGCACGACACCAGGAGGGTGGTGGCGGTGTGCAGGGTGATCGGGCCAGGGGGGAAGCTGGGCGACATCCGGAAGGTGGAGATGTGCTGAGGGGGCGGACAAGAGGGGAGACTGCGCGGAACCGCGAGGCTATGGGGCATGGGCTGCTGTCGTTGATGGCAGCGCGGGAAGGTATAGGCCATGTACTTTTCCACCAAGCCCCACCGCGCGAGAACCCTCCCCTTCCCACACGCCCGGCGAGCGAGCTTTCGACGCCGAACTCGTATGCTGAAGCGTGTGCGGACGAGTATTCGGCCATCTGGAGACAGGCGATGGACAAGGAGTACCATGGGCTGGCGGACGCGGGGACATTTGGAGCGACGTAGCAACCAGAGGGGCTCAACGTCATCTCGGCGAAGTGGGTGTTCGCCTGGAAGTCCAACGAGCATGGTGACGTGGTGCGAGCGAAAGCAAGGCTGGTGGCACGAGGTTTCAAGCAGCGTGAGGGTATTGATTTCTTTGAGACTTTTGCTCCGACGCCTGCAGCGTCTTGTTTCCGTTTGTTGGGTGCTATTGCGTGCGAGTTGGGTTTGGATTTGTGTCATTTTGATGCTGAGCAGGCGTTCGTGCAGTCGAGTTTGGATGAGGATGTATTCATGCGACTACCTCCCGGCTGCGGCGAAATGTCTGGTAAGGTGGTCAGGTTGAATCGCAGTCTCTACGGCTTGAAGCAAGCGTCGAGGTCGTGGCACAACCACCTTCTCACTCACATGAAGAGTCTAGGATTTGAGCAGAGCCCCGCTGACGCGTGTGTCATGAGGTTGGTCGAGTCGGGCTCTGTCTCCATTGTAACGGTAGTTCATGTGGATGATATTTTTGCTGTAGGACTCAAGGCTAGATGCGATCAGTTCTGTGACGACCTGAACAACCTTGTTCCGATCAACAATCTGGGCGAGTTGCGGTGGTATGCTGGTTGTTGTTTTTCGAGGGATTGGGATGCTGGTACTTTGACGATTTCGCAGCAGGCGTTCGCTGAAAATACCGCGGCGAGGTTTGGTGTTAGTTCTGGGAGGAATAAACCCCCTTTCGACTGGTGTGAAGCTCGAGGAGTTTGACGAGAATGAACCCGTGGGTGATTGGCCTTTCCGCGAGTTGGTGGGGTGCTTGATGTGGCTTGCGAACCAAACACGACCAGATATTGCGAACGCGGTGCGGGCGGTAGCGAGGTACACGAATAGGCCGAGGGAAGTACACTGGAAGACAGCAGTCGGTATTTTAGAGTATGTATTTTCTACGAGTGATTTCGACATTACGTTCCAGAAGGGTAGCGGGCTTGAGCTGGTAGCGTTTGCAGATGCAGACTATGCCAACAAAGCCACTGACAGGAGGTCAGTTTCCGGTGGGGCCATCATGTGTGCTGGGGCGTGTGTGTGCTGGTTTTCTAGGACGCAGAAATGCGTCACACTCTCAACCACTGAGGCCGAATATGTAGCACTGGCAGACACCATCAAGGAGGCAATGTTCATGCGCTATGTATGGAGTTTTATTTTTCCGGGGTTTGGGGAGAGATGCATTACGGTTTTCGAGGATAACGAGGGGGCAAGGCACCTGGCACAAAACCCAGTGTGCACGTCGAATTCGAAGCACATCGACGTACGACACCACTTTTTGCGCGAGCTTATTTTTAAGGGGGAGTTTGTTATTACCCATGTAGAGTCGGAGAAACAGCATGCAGACTTCTTGACAAAGCCGCTCAACAACACGGTGTTTCGTTACCACCGGGATTTTCTGATGAATATTTGACACGGTTTTTCCGAGGTGGAAGGTTTTATGTTATTTTTGAGTGAAGGATTTGTGTAAACTACGTATAAATCCGAAGATGCTGCCGTTTTTCCCTGGCTAATTCCGAGGATGATACCATTTCGTTCCTGGTCATGGATTTCGAGAGTTTTTGGTGTTTTCGAGTAGTCCCCACGTCAAATAAAATTCAAGTGAAGGAATGTATGCTATCTCGCATTACCGTCGCGATCTGTGTATCTATGGCGGGAGTAGGGGGCAAGGGGAGACCCTTGTCCGAGGGAACGGGGTTCCTTGCGATCTCTGGCATTTATTTTCTTGGCTTAATTTTTATTCTGATGAGTATGACTACTGTGATGTTTTATATGATTTGCATTAATTCCTCATGAAATAGAGGGAGATTTTTTGGATAAGGTTGAAGAGAGACTATGAAGCGCCTGGGGGCGTGTGCGGTCCATAGAAAATGTTTTCTGAGTTGGAGAGTTTGGATAGTATTTTGGAAATCGAGAGTTTGATTTTTGGTTCTGGAGTGAAATTATGTTTCTGAATTTCGTTTGAGTTGGTCATAATTTAGATGTTTCCACCCAGCGGAGTCGTACATTGTAGTGTACAGAGCTGGGGGGATATTAAAGTATGGTCGCGTATAATGAGCAGGGGGGATATTGATTGTGCTCAGAAACACGACGGAGACGTTACATCTAATATTAGGGAGTTCCATATATTGACATAGGATTATAGGAGAGGGATATTTAGTCGGATATTCGGGGGGATAAACGGGAGCTCCCCGGCTGGATGGCGTTGCTGCAGACCAACCATTGTCCCCAAAACTGAACTGACAATCGTAGGATACAAATGACTGACTGTTTGAGTAGAAGCAATAAAAAAAAAATGGTGCCCATCGGGCAATGGGCACGAAGGGTTTGCAATGAACGAAGCCGAAGTCGAAAGGGGTAATACGCAGTGTAAGTACCTGAGGAGAGGGCGCGCACACCCACAGCACGCAATCCTTGGACCTTGTCGGTTAGACCTTGGTCGACAGGTCGTTATGGAAGCTCAGATGTATCCCAGCTCGATTGCAGTGATGCAACCCGAGACAACTGCTTTCTCAATGACGAAATGGGAGAGAAATGGAAGTGATACGTGGGACAGCTGAGTGAGCCGGGAATGGCCGTCTTCGCTTTACACACCAGGAGGTGGTGTTCTTTAAGGAGCTGTGGTCTGTCTGGAGCGCTTCCAGGCAAGTGAAACAAGTCGACCTGGCCAGGTTGGGACTACGAGTACAAGTTTGTGTTGAGGTTTAGACCTTACCAATCTTGGGCTCCATTTTTGTTTTGGGCCTCACGCAGGTTCACTTAGCCTTTGTTGCATACCAGGTACCAGGTACCTGGTATCCTCTTCATGAGTTACAGAAGGCTGTTGTTCACACAGGCAGACTAGAGGCTGCAGTACTTCTACTTGCTACAGTAGGATGTACTAGACCAAGGGCAGCAAACGCGCCTGGGGCTAGTCGTGGACTACTGCTGGCCCTGCTATGCTCGACTTGTAATGCGGAGCGCTTGAATGTGATGTTCCTCGAGCTCTCTCTGCTAAATTTCTTACTGCGACATACTACGAAACAACTTTAACTTCGTACTTTTGGTCCGCACTTGGGAAATATGCTCAAGAAATCGAAGCTCAGTGCTTCACGAAAAAATAAGAAACTCGGTGTTAGAATTTAAGCTCAACCTGACCAACAAGTTAGGGAAGTAGACATATATGAAGCACCAGCGATCGATATCCACCCGGGATAAGGAGGGCATGGAAAAAATAGCCGAGGGAACAGATTTTGAGAGCGCAGCGAGACGAGAAACTGTCCTATAGAACATGCAGCGGTTGATGAGAGCCCAGAATATAAGAAACTGCCGTGTAAGAAATGCACCGGTTGCACAGAACCTGGTAAGAAAGAAACCTTACATTTTAAGACATACCAGGTGTCGATGGTGTGTGCGTCGTATACTCTAAGGCATTGAGCCTCGACGCCAGAGGTCTGACATGTGTGACGACGATGTTGTTCTGTGAGGTGGTGGAAGTTTCCCAACGCGCCACCGGAGACGGTTCTCCGATCGCGTGCAATCGTCGTGTCCGTGCGTCCCGTAAGCGTTGTTGCTGGCTGCATGGAGAAACCACTACGCAACACGCCATACGATTTTGTTGTATCTATTTACGCAGGTATGTAAAGTCATACGCGGGTGCGTAAAGTCGCGAGGTGGTCTTTGGCCAAGCTTCCCTTCCGCGTCTTCAAGCAGAACGATGCATCGGAGGGGCTCATGGACCGAGAGAGGGAAACGGAAGGTGACACTCAGGTGGAATTCTACACAACGTGTTCGCCCCATTTTTAATGCGGTGCTTGCGTAGTGTTCCCTTGGTCGAATTTGGGTTAGAGTCTTTTATTTCATATTCCAACTCCGGTTTGTCTTTGTGTAGGTGAACAAAAGAGGTGCTACTATTTTTCTCCTTCTCCTGTCGTCCCCTTTCGCACCCCTTCCACCCCCCCTTCTGACAACTGCGCTTTCTTACCAAATAAACACACCCTGTTATTGCAACGTCGCGTTAAGCAGGTCAAGAGCCCAGGGACTTGACAAGGTAAATTCTGTTCGTAGAGGGTCAACGGACTGTTGAACGCAACAGCCGAGTTGGCGGCAAGTACTACGTAGCCAGCGTGGAAGTTCAGCCGTGGGGCTCTGATCTCTACACCTTCCATGGCGCCGTGGTAAATACCCACTTCAAGGCCGGGGACCAAAAGGTGAGAAGTACGCAGGGTGCCTGTTGAACAGCAACGCTGCGAAAGCTTTCTTACATCGTTTTCATTGCATGACGGGTGTTTTGCTATGTTCTACTCTTGTTGCCGCTGTTGGGGTATTGTTTCTGAACTTTCAGCTGGTCTCCGCAGTAGATCGTTGACGCCGGCAATTTGAATAAACGCGTCATGCGGACTTGTTTGTAGTTCTTGTGATTGCGTTCGCCATCCGACAACGTGCGGCATGAGCTTCAACGTTGAACACTGAGAAACAAAACATTCCCCGAAAAAGAAAACCAAGGGAAACCGAAACAAAATGGGAATCTATGCACGTGGTCTTACTCCCTTCTGTGCTCATTCTGCTTTACCTCTATCTAATTCTTTAACTGTCCTTGCTCCTTCCTTCTCATTACATTTTCGTTTGCGATCGTTAAAGAGGACAAGGACTTCATGCTCCTGGGATTCATGCCGCATGCCGGATTTTTGTTCTTGTCATGGACGGAACGCTCCGTATTGCTGCAACGGCTAGGGACAAGCGGCGGCATGCACGGATGTTGGGACTGAGATTAGGACGGGGGTGAGAGCGGGGGCAGGATCGGGTACGGGGGCGGGAGCAGGCGTGGCGCTGAGAGTGGCGTTTCCAGTCAGTCGAGACCTCTGCAGAGGGTGGTGTGGGGAGAAGCGCGGCGGGGGCAGGGGTGGGGGTGGTGGCGGGAGCTGAGGTTTTGCAATCCAGCCTACCCAAGCCCACGCAACGGATAGTCTTGGACGTAGCATGGGGGGAAGCTCCGGGTAGTGTAGAGGGTTTGCATCCATCTGAACTTTGCAGGCGATGTCGGTTGGGTATTGGCTGCTTAAATGCTGTACATAGAAAATTAAAGGTATGCCAGTACTATGTATATGCCCAATGAGCTTGTTGTGATGCGTTTTATATCGCTTATTTGTGGGTATGTGATGTATAGGAAGGGACGCGGCATGTTGTTCCTGTTTTGATTCGTTCTAGCGAGTAGTTCTTGCGGGTATTGTTACTGGTTGGATGATATCTGGTATGTGCTTTTGTCGATGAGGCGTGTTGTCGATGAGGCGTGTTTTATATATTCGTTGTTCGGGGTGTTTGGCGTTCACTCTTATGCCGTGCTGCTTCGTTGTGATGATTAATGTACGGTATTGTATACGTAGCTCTTACCCTGCTACGACTATATGTACTACTGTTGTGCAGAATGTGTTCATGTGTGTGTACGCGCGTATCTGTTGCAGGGAGTACAATGCTGTTTGAGAATAGAGGCACTGTTTGTTCCATTGAAGTCAGTTCTGCGTTTTGTCGTACGGCGAACGAACCACCTGATCACACTAATAAACTGCTGTGACGAGTTAACGCCGAGGGAGAGCAGCGACCAAGGCCGTTTTATGCCTTTGGCTTGAACGCCTCTTCATAGCGGCGTGCGTGAGGCTTCCTCCATTTAGTGTTTGACTGCTGTTGTGTGTCTGTCAGTGTGCTCGTTTGTCCGTGCCGGAAGATAGCTCCGTCCATGCCTTATTTTTATCAGTGCGACACCTGCAGAGCACCGGTTCCAACGAGCACCGGTTGCACAGAAGCAGGCATGCACACGGTAGCCCGTGGGCCTGGTCTCCTTTCAAACTCTCCAGCGGTTGGACACCGTCCTGTTCAGTTTATATCACACTTTAATTGATTATGTCATGTGGCTACAATGCATAGCACCGCAGCAGCTTTTCTGCGAGGGGGGGGGGGGCATCATTATCATATTGATTGTACTCCTCCTCCTGTGTCTTTTAGTGCTATGAGAAAAACTACGACCTACTGCTAATCATACTCAACGCATACTGTACATATGAAAGGTGCTCCTGTGTCATACTCGCGGAGGAAAGTACTATCTGTTAGAGATGCTACCACTACTCTTGTTACTGCTACTATAGGCGTACCTACCGTCGTATTTTTCACTACGGTGGTTGTACCAATAGGCATTACCACAGCATTTCGTATTAATAATGCACCACCACTTATTCCATTTCTATTACTGCTGTACCTACGCCTACTGACCAAAAGAGGGCGATGATGGACCCTCTTTGACAATATTTCCCCTGGTACAACACGCAGACCAACCTACAGCAGAAGAGTGGAGTGTTGCAGGAGTACTGCTACTGCTGTACGACGTTGTAACCAGCCCTGAAGCGCATATTTATACAGCAAATCCATGCTACGGCGGTGTTTCGAGAGTTAGTCGTGTTTTGCTTTGTGCAAAAGCGTATTGCACAGCAACACACAACATAGTACACGCAGACACAAGTCTGAACACAGGTCTGCACACAACTGGGCCACTTTGGCCCAGCGAAGGACACGAGGTCAGGCCTGGCAAGAACCCACGAAGTGTGGCAGTTGAGAGTTTTTTTGGGCCCCATATCATACGACGATATCCAGTGTGATAAGCATGTCGTAATTTTTCTAACATTTCAGCGATTATTAAAAACAATCGATGGAGAAATTGTAAGTATCATATTAAACCGCATGGGCAAAATGGGCAACATGCCCATCGGTGCCCATCGAGTGCCCATTGCCCATTTTTTACTTGAAAACTCCAATTTTTTATTTTTTCAGTAACCCAAATACCCCCCCCCCCCCGGCTGGATCCCGCGTCATGTTGGATAATAACCTGCATACGATGCATGAGCTGTCACTCGACAGCTCGGATATAATAAAATAATATAAGAGGAGTTCCGTGTTACTGTCTGGAGTCAACCACGTGTTCCCGTGCCAGCTGCACCTATACCTTTAGAGATCAATCAACAAAATCCTTTGAAACTCAAAAATATCTGAGCGAGAGCTTCGTACGTATCATACAGCAGTCGCTCGTGAGTTCCTCGGCCCCCGAAACGATACGTATCATCTCGTAGCTGCGCACGCTATTTCCGTCAACGTGAATCATGCAGCAGGTACAACGCGTATCTCCCCGTTAGTTGTGTAAACCATCCCGGTCTGCTACGAAGGATACCAGCACGTACGGACGGGATACTGACTTCGTACATGCATAAAAACGTCGTTGGCATGCAGTGTGGCAGCATACATACTTGGGACACGCGCGTGTGTGTGCACTACGGTGTTACTAGGTTTCAGTATACCCGCCCTGAAGTATACCCCCCCTGTCTGGTCTCGAACAAGGATGTGGGATTTTTTTTCCTGAGTTTGTCGAAGCAAATGCATTGAGTTAACCCTGAAACTGTGCAATAATCTTGGGATATCGCTTTCATGGTTTGCGATGCGCGTCAGCGCAGAAACCTTACGAGTATAATGAGGATTTTGAAGCACGCATCAGCACACAACGTGTAGTACATGTTCAAAAATGCCTACTACCACCCCACAACCAGAAGCAGCAACCGCAACCACCACCACCAGCAGCGACAAGCTTCTGCTGCCTGTGCTCAGCTGCTGCTGGTGGTGGTGCTTGACTTGAGGATGTTTGTTCGTGGGTAGTCTCTCATACCTTGTACCGCGGCCTGGTACCTGGTATGCTTTGTTTTTCCCACGACGACCCCTGGTATGAAAACCTGGTAAGTAGGCCATTCGGCAAGACCAAGCTTCGCGAGCTCAGGACGGAAAAACGAGCAGGGGAGGATGGAGATTGGAGGTTGTATTTAGGGGCCTTCGGAGGCCCTGTCCGCTTCCAAATCGACGGCGCTTTCGTCGCGCACGGTGACTGGAGGCGACGTACATGTCATATGATAGGAGCATCAAAGCGAGGCTCAACGATACAATCTCAGCAAAAAACTAAAGTAGCAACCGAACTGCTGCTGTAGAACAGTCGTGAATCGCTGTGGCCACGACGACAAGCGCGGCGCAAGTACGAGTTGTACTATGCCAATCTGCGACGGACGAAGACGGTGCCGGACATACCGGCGTAGGGATAAGCGTGCGTTTTGGACGTGTGTGGGAGAAAACATGTGCCTGGTATATATTTTTGCTTTTTTCTTGTTAAGTTGCCGATAAAATGACCATCACATATCACTTGATTGAAGTACTGCTCTTTGGGCATCAGACGAACTACTGTATATATAATAGATAGATACGGGTACTTCCACATGCCGCAACCAGCTACACGTCGCAATAGAGCATTAGATACGAAGTTCAACGCGGAACGACGAAAGAAAGGAAAGAGGGGAAAAAAGATAGACTGCTCGTTATATAAAGGATAGACCACTGAGCTACTCAGTCAACCTCTATACAACGAGCAGAGACTACGAACAATCCTGTAAAAGCAATATTTTTACAAATCGGCATGAAAGAACTCGAGGATCGATCCTGAAAAAAATCCCCCGTCGCCAATTAAAAGCTGAGAAGGTCCTCGTGGACGAGAGGATTGCCGGGGGTGTCCCCCGATCTGGTAAGAAAGTCTGCATACTCCGTCTTTGGGCTTGTTTTTCGGTATGCACCAGGTATATCACATACATACAGCTCGTGACGAGCTCAGGTTGACAACGTGTAGATGCCATAGGCATTGATTGGTGGCCGAGGATCCGCTGCTCACCAACCTATACATGGCACTAAAGAAGGCTTTTGCTTTTCGTTGGTGTACTCCAAAACCCTCAAAACACACCTGGTGCTTGGTACCGGTATGTACTGCAGTATAATTGGTGACCTATGTAAGCTACTATACCTCCTGCTCGCCACGCTGCGCTCACATACAGGAGCGTGCCAGGGCTTCGGCGGCGTTCTACGGGCCGCGAGCATCTGAATGCACATACAGGGCTCCCCGCTGAAGAAGTCGACGAAGCGCGGTCACCTGACTTTCCAATCGATAACGAGGACGGCTGCAAAGGGGTGAACAAAAGGGGACAGATGTACTGGCATGTGGGCAGCGAGTCAGGAGACTCAAACGAAGACGACGGCGTTGATGGACACGAAGACGTACGTCAGCACGCCCCGGGGCAGGGGGGGCGGTAGCGCAAGAGACATACATGCCGACGCTGGCGACGCAGGCGTCTCGGCCACGGCTTCACAGCGAGGATATATATACATATCTGGATGCTCGATCAGGGTGGAGAGAGTTAAGGAGTGCTGGGTGTTGACCCTTGTATTGTTTGAAATCATCTTTCCCGTTGTGGTCGTCCAGCTCCTGGTAGGAGAAGTAAGGAATGTCATTAATAGTATTTTCCCGTGGCCATGTCATATACTGTCGCCAGTCGACACGTACGACTGTTTGCAGCACGAAACTACAGTAGTAGTGTGCCCAACCTGATTCCCAGGTTTTAGCTGCCGGTCTCACGCGCGAAAGCATGAACAACCAACGCATTGATAACATTCATCGGCGTGGCTTTGCTTTGGCGCCAGACGAACGACTACGCGGACGTTTGTTCCCGACTGGACGTTATTAAGCCGAAGGAGATGCACCGCGCCGGGCATTGAATGGTCAAGATAATAATTTTCGGTAGGATAGGGCAACGTTGTATGAACATAGCGCGAGTGAATATACGATGTTGGGTGTCATCGGAATCGTCCTAACCTTGGGGGCTCATTTGACCACCGGAGATAGATGTTTAGTCACTTGGGCAAGGCGAAATGCCATGGCTAAGAAATCAACCGTTCGGGAGAGCGCATGTCGCATCAGTGCGTATCGTGGGAGCTTTCACCCTTGATCCACATCCGTTTTTTTTTTCCACTCGACATGCGCCGGGGCTCCGAAGAGGAATAATGATGGAACACAAGAGGAACGTCACGACGCTTTTCATGCGGTCAAGAATTACGAGTAGTGGCAGTTGGTGATTCACAAGAACAATCCGTTTTTTTTTTCGGCTTGGGGAAACGCATAGAGTCGGTTTTGAGATAAATGCGTCTGTGGGTATTTCTGCTTCTCTTGTGCGTATATAACACAGACCAAGCCATCAGCTCAGGCAACTATACGCGCTAACATGACATGGTGCTTCGCGTATTCGGTTCTAAGCAAACCTGGTGGTGAGTCACCCAGAGATTATTTTGACACTTGTTAGCACCGCCCGACGAGTTGGTGTGGGGGTGTCGTGGCTCTCGTTGTTCCCGCCTAACTCCCTTTCCGGTTGCCTCATCCGTCTTCTAGGCTGTTTGCAGCTTGTCTCGATGCTATTTACAAAACCTTGCGGTTCGGATCTTGTCACGTGCGAGACTGTTGTTCTTTCGATGAGTAGATAGCTGGATATCAACGTTGGATTGGCCTCGAACCTCGAATTTCACGCAGAGGCACATGTTGTAATGCCTGCAAAAGCGCCGAGGGTGTAACAGCGTCGATTGTCTGTATATGCATATTCGATCGCAGTACTCTAGGAATTGCCGAAAGAAGAACGACTATATTGTTAGTAGCGAACTAGAAGGCGGGTACGGGCAAAAAACTTAGCGTCGCATAGTACTATATACCTGACAGCTGTTGCATGTTAGGGATTTTCCTGCCTCGGAAGGGGTAATGAGGCCGTTTACTGCGCGGCGCGTATCCGGGCAATGCCCGCCGCCGAGCCAACCACTGAAGTCCCCCTCGTCACCGGAGCGTCGCCTTTTATTCCGGTAAAATAGCGACCCTCCGCCGTCACTGTCATTACGCCTACGCTTTCGGGTTGGACCCGACACGACGCCGCCACGGCCGTCGCCGCGTGGGCCGCAGCCCCCCGTTGATCGGATAGTTGAAGTCCCACCCACCGCCGTGCTCTCGCTCCATCCACGTCCCGGTGTGGGTTCCGTGTTGAACTCGTCTTCCGAATCAGGCAGACCATTGTCCCGACGGAACTCTGCCCCCTGTTAGTCGTATAGTGGAAGTCCCACCTGCCGCCGTGCGCGCACTCGCTCCGCGGATCGGTGTGGGCCTCAGGCTGGTCGAGGCCCCTGAACGACCCACGGACGTAGAGGCACCAACAAAACTAACCCCCCGTACAACTGCTGTCGGCGTGTTGAGCTGATATCGGACGTCCCGACCTCCGCCGTGCTCCCGCTCCCTCCACGGCTCGGGTATGGGTCCCAGGCTAAACTCGTCTTCCGAGTCAGACTGGCGCACCACTGCTTGTCCCGACAGACCTCTGCCCCCCGTTGAGCGGTGCATGGAAGTCCGAACCGCCGCGGTGCTTCCGCTCCCTACACGGCCCGGTGTGGGTCCCAAGCTAAACTCCTTAATCTCGGGATACGTCGATGGGACATAGCGTAGTCGCAGAGCCGAGGGCGGTAATAGCAACGACAAACACGGGGATCAGCGCACGAACGGCGGCGGTAGTGATGGAAGGGGCGGTAAAAATTGTGTCGAAAGCGAAAGTCGTTGAAACGGCCGTAGCAGGTACCGCAAGGACGATTTTAGCAGCGACGAAGACTACGAGGTTTACGACTATGGTGGCCGCAGGGGCTGGAGCAGTCGTTCAACCCAAAAGCGAAGGCTTCATGACGGATACAACGTCGAAGGCGACACGGGCAGCCCCCGTCGACGCGAAAGGGGCGAGGAAGGCCATCATAGGCCTAGATGCAGACGTTCCAGCGATGGGATACTCCCCTCAGGAAGTGACGACGCCGAGTTCCACAAACCCCGCAGGTACGGTAGATGCGGCAGCGAAGACGGCCGCAAGGGCGACGGACATCATGGCGGTCGGACTGTTGGCAAGCCGAGGAGAAGGCGCAGCGACGGCTGGGATAGGAAGTGTGCCAAGGTGGCTGCCAGATATTAAGTATTACACTTCTTACGGTATTCGGTGCGAAGCGTCTTTGGGCCGGTCTAACGTTGCTTATCTGGGCAATGATTGTTTGACACCTCTCACGGCACAGAGATCGGCAAAAGCTCGGCAGCAGCTGGCTGGTGGACGACACCGCCCCGACGCTCCTACTGCTGATTGGACATCAACTCCTTGTGGTTTGCACCGGCGGACATAGGTGATCTCAATTATTAATAGTTTTTTTTTCGCTCTATGCTCGATTACGACTTTGTCATCGTAAGTTCTAGAATATTACTAGCTGCGTAATTTCCACTCGATGAGTGAGTAAAGCATTCGGCCGGATCCAGCATTCTTTGCCCCGTATACGCTTCCAACTCACCTAAATTGAGCATACTCTAGTACATGTGTCTTCTTCCCTAAACATACGGCAAATGGCAAAGTGGTCACAAGAGCCTACGCATTTGCTGTGTATCCCAGGCATCTGACTCGAACGGTTTTGCACGCCAGACAGATATTATCTCGAGTGATTTGTAAATTCTGTGCGGTATGGTCGATTAGGACTCTGCCTTCGTCGGTAGTCAGATAGTGAAAGCCGCGAGTGCTGTCCACAGGACAAGTAAGTCTCACATACGCAGTTGTTTTCATTGTGGTATGGTCTTGGGGATCGTCTTCATGGTGTGCAATGCGCGTCGGCGAAGAAACGTTGAATCTATACATCGCACGGGTGAGTGCCTTCGGTCTTTTCGAAAAAATAGTATAAAGGTGAAGCGGTATCGAGGTCTATCCAGCGTCACGAAATCTTGGAGGAGTAATATAAGTTGTATGGTATTCATGTCTCGGTTGATATCCTTACGATCGCACCCTTGCGTTATTGTCGTTGTTTTTGCAGGTGCCGCTGAAAATAACTAGTCATATTTGGTCGTCTACCGGTTGGGGAAGACTTGAGTGTTAAAAAAACTAACCCTGTAGGTGCCAAATCACAATACTTACCTGCTGCTGCTGCTGTTGCTGGGCGCTGCAGGTAGGCCCTGTTGCTTGCATGACTTCTGCTCCTCCTGCAAGTGCTGCCGCTGCTGAAGTGTTTTGTTCAACATGAAAATCCAATGTTTAGCGTTTTGTTGTCTCCGATAGTGTGGATGCCGGAAGGTTTTCAACTATGACTATCTTATCGACGGAAATCCTTGATGAACAAAAATATTGCGGTTTTATCCAAAACAGGTACGCCTGGTCAATTTTGGATCATAAATAGGTACACACTACAACCAAGTAAAATATACACGCTAGGATCCCTGCAATTGGCCAGCCTCACATCCTACCTGTTTTTGGCTTGAAGTGGGCCAGGCACACCTGAATTTATCTACTTCGTCTATTAGCCATTACTGTTTTTGCCTGATTTTGAGCCTATCAGACGCCGCACTCTGTTTGTTTACGTCTGTACGTATATACATACGTATCTGGCGCATAGATTTTAGGATCAAGGTCGGGGCAGTTTGTATCCCTGGACAGGCTTGCCTATTAAGCCGGTACTCGTTGGTACTCACGTTTGTTGTTTGCTCAGTGATAGAAGAAAAGCAGCTTTATTCCTTTCGTGCACGCGGAGACTGAGACCAAGCTCGCTTGGAAACCCCCTGGTTTTCCTCCATCTAAGATACGCCTCCCAAGTACTACAATCCCAATACCTGAACGCAGATAATTACCGGGCTTTCAGCTTCATTCAAAGCAGTGCCATAACACTAGCCCACTCTGATGAGTCGTATATGCAGAATTATGGGAATTCATGGAAACCCGATTCCACGAACTAGAACATAAGTCGAAGATGCGGCTCCTCAAAACCCACTCCCCCACACCTCTGAACGGAAAGGTAACGAAGCCGGCAAGGTTTGTAAAAAAAAAAGAGAAACAAAAAGAAGGCCTAGCCTAACCTTAAGGGACTGGAATAAATCGTGAAGGAAAGTCATGGACATACCGTGAGGAGGGCGAGGAACTGTCTACGGAAAAGCGAAAAGTGAACATAGAAACGAGGCTGTCCTATTACCCAGTAGGTGTTGTCAATTTGATCCAGATTGCCCCCCAGCGGCTGAGCGGGGGGGGGTCGGTGGGCCGAAAAGAAAAATAGCGCGGAATACGCCAAGAACCCAGCCTATTACTCCGGAAACGTGTGCTGTGCCACACATGAGTGGCCCATTTACCCAGACCAGTCCCGATGCTCCCTGATTTCACTTTTTCTAGCTTTCTCTTTCGAGGTGTACGACGTACTTCAGCTATGATGTGCACTACGTATGACATACGTGTACGTCCTGTTGTTTTGTATGGTAATGGTCACGGCGGTAGTGATAAATGCAGTACTGGACACAGACGCAATTCGTCTGCCCCACCCCGTGTCAAGATAGGTCCATGCCGAGCAAGCGGTTCCTCGAGGATGGCCGAGGCTTTGAAGCTGTCATCGGGGGGGGCGCCAGAACAACTATACCATTCTTGACGCGCCCGCCGTGGCGATAAAAACAAAGCCTGGTGACCCCCCGCAGGTCCCACTGGGGCCTGCGATGCCTGTACCCCCACTAAATCCAAATTACCCAGATTTTGGAGGACGCATGTTTACTACTATCAGGCGCATTTTTTTTTTTTTTTTGTGTTTTTTCATGACCAAAAAACACCGCTCGTGGCATGTGTTTGTTACTTGGTTTCAATATGTACCTGTTTTTTGCTCAGATAGGACAGGTATAATACCTGTTTTTAGCTCTTGACAAAAAAATGCTAGCGCAGACCCCCTGATACTTTGACATGAGTTGTCGAGGAACAATCATTTGACCGCCCTCGTGTTACGGTACTGCTTTGAATGAGGCTGAAACCCAGTAATTCCCTGGGTTCAGGTATCGGGATCGTATTTGTAGTACTTGGGAGGCGTATCTGCACGAGCTTTGCCCTCAGTCTCCGCGTGCACGAAAGGAAAAAAGGTGCTCTTCTTCTATCTCTAAGCAAATAACACACGTGGACACCAACGAGCGCCGGCTCAATAGACAAACCTGCCCAGGGATGCAAAATGTCCCGACCTTGGTCTTAACAAGTGGCATCGACGGCAGGACATGGGTCGTTGGTCGTGAGTTCGAATCTCACGTCCACCATGAAAACGCATTTTAAAGAAAGTGAATTACCTCATGTCAAGAAACTGATAAGCGCTCTTCCTGGGCCCCCAGATATTGTGAAGAACTGCGGACTAGGCACGTACGGTCCCACATACGAAGACCAAGGATCCAGACCAAGGACCCCGCTGTTCCAAAGGGAGGGAGAGTGTTATAAGGCTCAGATTGGGTAGGCGATTGGTTAACCTATTACCAACAACCCTACGGAGTAATATCTTGACACATAGCGTCGTCGGCAGGACGCCGCCTGGCAACCCAGCGCCTCTGAATACCTTGCCGCCTTCAGGCCGCATCTCTACTCTCACGCGCCGGCGAACAGCCGCTGCCACTGGCACCGTGCCGCCTGCTGTTGATCATGGCTCCGAGCCCGGTGGGGCCCCTCGATTATTCGTCCAGCGTGCTATCACCCCGCCGCGAGTCCCACGGCCGCGACCGCCCGCATGCGTCGTTATGGCCCCAGCTCCTGTCGCCTCGTCGGTCCCGACGGTACCCATTCCGTCCGACCGCGACCGCGCCGAGCCCGTGGTTTTTCTCTTTTACGACTTCCGCCGCCAACTGACGCACCGCCCGTCACCACGACCGACTTGGATGCCCTCGGCGCAACTACCGAATTGCATTTCGGTGATTCCGCAGCGCGCTATTCGCACGCCGACTGGGCGTCGCCTACTGACGCACCGCCCATCACCACGACCGACTTAGATGCCCTCGGCGCAGCTGCCGAATTTCAGTTCGGTGATTCCGCAGCGCGCTATTCGCACGCCGACTGGGCTCGGGAACAACAGGCCGAGCCCGCGAGCAACGCTGCCATGCGCTACATGCCCTTGGCCGGGCGGAAGCCTTGCCCGTCGACTTTTCGTCGTGCTTCCCTTCTCACCAGCGCCCTCCCTTTTCGGAGGTGCAGGAGCTAGCTAGCAAACCGATTACACACCATCGATGCAGGCATCGTCCTACTCGTCCGACAGCCGTCCCCCCCCCCTTGCGCCAAGCACGCTACGCCCGGTGGGTCGTACGGCCTGTTTATTGAACGACGAGCATATTCGTATTTATGTGCGGCTGCTCTTCGCCCCTGGGTTATGCAGGCTTGCCTTTCCGCAGCTTCCTGCCACCTGGGAACCGCGCGCACCCTAAGTATGCTCGAACGCTTTTATTAGTGGATTGGTACGAGCTTCTGAACTCGGTGGTGGCTACGCAACTGCTTGAAGCGCCAAGCACGGAAAACGTGGCGGCAGACGGTCCGGTGACCCACCATCATGTTGCCCTTGCCAGAAGGGCCCGGCATTGCCGTCATCGTCGACTACTTCGGCCCTCTCCCGGTGACGCCTCGAGGTAATCCCTATATCTTGCTTGTCACTGATCGTTTCAGTCGCCGAGCCGATATGTTCGCCGTCACAGCGGCTGAGTTCACCGCTAAGGGCACGGCAAACACTCTCATCAACCGGTATATTCCCCTCGGGAGATGACCGCGCAGCATCCTCTCGGGCAACGGCATCCAATTCTGCTCCAAACTTTCGCGCGCCGTTTATCAACTTCTCGTCGTTCGGAATTTTTCCCCCCAGCTCCTACCACCCAATCGGCAACGGTGGGTGGGGTGGAACTTGTAAACCACACGATGACCCAGATGCTGGTGATGGTCGTCAACGAGCTCCGAAACAACTGGGATGAACAGCTCCCTCATGTCGAATTTGCGTACAACAATTCCGTCAGCGACGTCACGGGTTTGGCTCCCAACGAAGTCCATATGGATC
Source organism: Macrocystis pyrifera (assembly GCA_031763025.1). Taxonomy (NCBI): domain Eukaryota; class Phaeophyceae; order Laminariales; family Laminariaceae; genus Macrocystis; species Macrocystis pyrifera. The sequence goes on along the minus strand of JASSKH010000005.1, from coordinate 7,761,668 downwards.
GGCTGCCACGCCTCCCTCACGATTTTCGAGCGTGCTGGAGTCACCGGCCACCAGAGTTTGGCCCGCGACCATTTAGCTTACTGAGATTTGGCACAGACCGCCAGCAGCGCGCGTACGATATCGTGAGCTAACACCACCCCCTCACTGTTGCTCGCGTGAACCTCTGCAGCTCCGCCCTTTCAGAAGCACTGCGTCCAGCCCCCAAGTTTTGCCGCTGGGCGTGGGTGTGCAATACGGCGGCCATCATCCACCAGGGCGCGAAACCTGACACGGACGCCAAACTCTCATTCACCGGACGGGCCCCTACAAAGTCCTCGCAGTTGGCCCCTGCTCCTCGGCGAACACCCCGGACGGATCTCCTCTCGGGGCTAAGCTCCTGTATTTGGATATTCCTTCCGATATTCCCGGCGCTGATGCTCACCGACGCGTATCAATTCAACGCCGCAAGCCCTGTGTCAACCCCCACGACTGTGGCGACATGCCGAAGTATTTGCCCGCGGGATTGACGAAATACGTGCTCAACAACTTCTCCAAGAAATCCCCCGGTACCACGTCACCCAGGATGACGTTTCGACCCCTCTTCAACGACTCGAAGCGGAAAAGATTACCGGACACCAATCGGTTCGAGGTCGAGGTGGCGTCATCGCGGTAATGTACCAGACGCACTGGACAGGACTATCCCGGCCATCCTGGGAACGAGAAATTGACCTTCAACTTTCTCGCCACGAATTTTTGCGTTATTGGACCGGCATCCCGAAGTAGCACCGCCAAACCAATCGCCTGTACCGCTGGATGAAAATCGGCGCGGCACAACAGGAGCTTTTTCGGAGTAACGGTGAGAGGTTCCTGGCACCCGGCTATGGCTGCGTATCGCACACCGATTGGCTTCGCCGATACTGCAACATCGTGCTTCCCAACAGGGCTCACTTTTGGTACTAGGGCGACGACGGTCTGTGGTGGCTCGGGAAAATTAGCGCTTCTACACCAACGGATGGGATATATTGTTTCGATTTTTGGACGATGCTGGAACGATCAAGCTTTCTCTTTCTCCGGCGCGCTACACGACTTCGACGAGAGCTGTACGAGGTTCTTGGTGTCTGCAAATACACTTGGCAACCGCGTTGGCACGGGGGGTCCAACGCAATGTTCATGAATCTCGAGGCGCAGCCGTGGATAGCTAATTATCGCTTCTCGGCTGCACTCGATATTTTTTTCTTGTCGTTTTCCTGGACTTTGGGGGGGGGGGGGGGGGGGGGGGGGGGGGGGGGGGGGGTGTACTCATTATCGTGCATGGCCGTAGTCGTATGACCATAGACCCTCGCATCACCAACCAGGCAGACATTGCTTGTACCAAGCGCGAAGCGCCGTCAGGTGTCCGGCGAGTTGCATGAAGGGTGAGCTGCATCCTACTAAGGACCGCTTTAGATGTGGATTTTCTTGCATATGGATGACAGCATCAATTAATTGATTTAATTTCTGGTGTGGCCACTTCCACAGACAGCAATGGGCCTACTATGTAACTGCTTCGTGGGTGTCTCACCATATACACACTACGTGATACGATCATTCCCCTTGTGCGGAGCAAAGGTTCTCCCGGCACAAACATGATCTAACTTGACCGCCAGCCGTGGGAACCAAAAAAAAAAAAAAAAAAAAAAAAAAAAAAACGGTATCCTGGCTGTCTAGCTCACGCAGTAAGAGGCGTGTTTTACGGCGTCGCTGCCAACCGACGCCAACCCAACCTATCTATACCAGGTATATAATATTGGGGGGGGGAGGACTTTGGGGGGTGGTCTTCTACTTTTTGACGGGGGGTTTTTCTGCTTGGTATGTTCCTGGTTTGTTTTTTCTTGGGCTGGGTTGGGGACGGTTTTTGCGTCTTTTGTCCTGCCTAACCCCCCGCTCAGTGTCGGGGATGGTCTGGGTAATCGGGCCACTCATTTGTGGCACACGACACGTTTCCGGAGTTGTGGGCTGGGTTTAGGTGGTTCTTGGCGTATTCCGCGTTATTTTTTCTTCTCGTCCCACCGACCCCCCCCCCCGCTCGGGAGCTGGGGGCGATCCGGATAAAATTGACAACACCTACTGGGGAACAGGACCGCCTCGTCTTTGGTGTTTACTTTTCGCTTTTTCGTAGACACTTTCTCGCCCTCCCCACGTTGCGGGTGGCATGGCCATGGCTTTTTCCTTGACGATTTGTTCTCCCCGAATTCGGAAAATAAATAATTATTTTATCATTTTTGCTGTGGCACAAAAAGTAACCCACTCCTGTTGTTGTACTGTAAAATACCTCCTCCTGTAGTATGCGAATGGAAACGCGAAGTACACCAAAAAAGTATTATTTCACCACGTGCCACGATACACGATAGACGCTCGATCTCGACAGAGACGCAGCCCACGGACAACATGCGCGGTGGCGGGCAAGATCAACTAGTATAGATGAATGGCTCGAAGAAATGAGGTGGATGCATGCTCTAGGAGGCAAGAGCTTGCGGGCGGGGTCTAACGGTATCCTCCCAAACCTGAAAAGAAGCCCATTTTTTATCCCTGCCCCTTAAGGCTAGGCCTTCATTTCTTTCTCTTTTCTGACGTACCTTGCCGGCTTTGTTACCTTGCCGTTCAGAGGTGTGGGAGTGGGTTTTGAGGAGCGGCATATTCGACTCATGTTCTAGTTCGTGGAACCGGGGTTTCCATGAATTTCCCGTAATTCTGCATATATACACGTCTCATCAGAGTGGGCTAGTGTTATGGTACTGCTTTGAATGAGGCTGAAAGCCCGGTAATTACCTGCATTCAGGCATTGGGATCGTACTTGTAGTATTTGGGAAGCATATTTTAGATGAAGGAAAACCAGAGGTTTTCCCAGCGAGGCATGAGCTTTGCCCTCAGTCTCCGCGCGTACGAAAGGAATACAGCTGCTCTTCTTCTATCTCTAAGCAAACAACACGCTTGAGTACCAACGAGTACCGACTTAATAGGCAAATCTGTCCAGGGATACAAAGAGTCTTGACCTTGATAACACTCGCCCGAACACATAATATTATCGTCGGCAATATCGAGCTGAGGAGGCCCGGCCTGTGAGGTGGGAGAGTATACCGAGCGAGGCAGTTCAGGGTCGGATTATTTTAGTAAAGTTGTTTCTAATATAATAATAGTCGCTCGGACCCCAAAATTCCGACACAAGCCCGATCAACGGCACAACACCACTCACCAGTCAGTCAGTGTATTCAGCACCGTCCAGGTCTTATCTCTAGCTTAGTCTACGCTCTAAGCCCGACCTATGATAGCTTTACAAATTGCCAACCCCATCCCGCCTTTTTTCCGCTACTATCCCCGACCTGGGGTCCTCCACACCGCATAACTCACAAACACACAACAATGGAAATGCTTTTTCCTGACAGGGATAAGGGACTGATTGTTTTGGTCGACAGCGTCAATTTCCAAATAATAGTTATAGATGTTGTATCTGGTACTGCTTTAAATGGGGTCGATTGGCCGGCAATTCTGGACTCAGGTATTGGGATCGTATTTGTAGTACTTGGGAGGCATGTCTTAGATGGAAAACCAGCAAAGCACAAGCCTTGCTCTCAGTCTCTCATCGTGCTCGAAAGGAATAAAGCTGCTCTTCTTCTATCCTTAAGCATTCAACACGCGTGAGTACCAACGAGTACCTGTTCCAGACAAACCAAACGAGGGATACAAAGTGTCCCGACCTTGAACTTATCAAGTGGCGTCGTCGGCAGGAAGTGCGAAGCCCGCAGGCTCGGATCAAAATGCCCATGCCTCGGAATCTCAAGCAGGTCCGCGCGCTGATGGGCGGCGTGAGGTACTATCGCGAATTCCTACCCGACCCGTCCAAGCGGATACGCCCTCTCACCGCCCTTCTCCGGAAGGGGGTTAAGTACGACTTTACGCCGGCTATGGAGGTTATCGCACGCCAGATTCTCGCCGAGTTCGCTGCCCCACCAATTTTGGTCTTCCCTGACGGGGACGCCATAGGCAACGGCTCCCGTCCCTTTTACGTGCACTGGGACACCTGTATCGACGTTTTTGGTGCCGCGCTCGAACGGGAACAACTGGACGGCTCGGTGCGGCCCATTACGTATATCAGCCACGCTCCCCTCGATTCCGAGAGGAACTGGACCCCGCTGGACTTGGAAGCTGGTAGCATTGTCTGGACCATCAAAAGATTTCGAGATTCCTATGGGACACGAAGTTTCGCGTATTTTCGAACCACAAAGCGTTCGAGAGCATCGGCAAAGTAGGGGACCACAACGCGTGGTTCGAGTTGCCCACCGCGTCGGGGTTCTTTGTCTACTCGGTATGTTTTCGCTCTTCCTGATTTTTTTTCTTGGATCGGGTTGGGGATGGTTTTGGTGTATTTGGTCGTGCCGACCCCCCCGGTCAGTGTCGGGGCTGGTCTGGGTAATCGGGCCACTCGTTTGTGGCACAGGACACGTTTCCGGAGTTTCGGTCTGTGGGGTTTACGTGGTGCAGGTTTATGACATATTCCGTGATATTTTCTTTCTTCGTCCTGCTGATTCCCCCCCACTATGGAGACGGGGGCGATCTGGATAAAATTGGCTCCGCATGCTGGGACACAGGAACGCATCGGTTTTTGTGCTATTAATCGTGTTGGTGGTGAGCCGTTCGAAGCTTGGCAAAGTGTAGTGAGTGTATCCTTGGACAGGTCAGGCGGGGTCAGGTACTACTACTGTTATGGGGGACCATAGTAAATAGGACCAAATATTGTTATTATTAAAAATAGTTAAATATATAGGTTTTTGTGAGTACCGTAGGTCCTATTTACTATGGTCCCCCGTTATATGAATGCTGGTGTTACACAGCAGTACAGCCCCTTGCTACGTAGGAAGAAGGCATCGCTTGAACACGTGCTGTGTGGAAAGTGAAACCAGAAAATATTCGAAATTTTTTGGTAACCCTATCAAAGACACCACCATCGCATGCGTTGCGGCAATGGAACACCGAACCTAAATCGAGTAGCCTCCCATCTGCATACATATTCATCCATCACACACACTACATACATACTGGTGTGACATATATTTCCGTCGATTGTTTCCTTCAAGCTGCTGCTGTTTGCTGCTGCTGCTGCTGCTGCTGCTGCTGCTGCAACTAATAATAAAACTACACCAGATGGTCCAGCAGTCGGTATGAGAGCCGCTGAAATTCTTTTAGGTATATGTGTTGCTGTCTGCCGCAGGTTGTAGGTACGTAGGTGTCCACGTAGTCGCTGGAACGCCAACAGTCAGTATTAATATTAATAGTACGCACCCGCAACGAAAAAACGATGTCGACCAGCTGTTGCCGGACTCACTCGTCGACGAAGTCGTACTCGGATGAGACGAGAAATAAAAACGGCAAAAATAACCGGCAGCGGTTACACACAACTTGAATATCAACCTGGTGGCCAATCAAAACACGCCATTTCACTCAAAAGCCCCTCGATTCGACCATCTGCAATATCTGGTCTAGGTCTGGTCTTTGATCTGCTGCTGCTCTGCATTGCACTCTGCTCCAACACATTCGAGCTGTTTCGACGCTTCTCCAGCGTTCCAGCGCCCCGCAGCAGCACAACCCCCAGCCCCCAGCGTCTCTCGAGCACGTACCCGCACTGCTACAGCGCGTGCCCGCTTTGCTGCAGTGGTGCTGCACGTCCTAGGACCCTGCTCGTTTCGTTAGTGGCATCAGACAGGAACAGGAAAGCAAAAAGAGTCCGGATGGCTTTTTCCGTCATTCGTTCGTTGGGTTTAGCTTCTTTGGCGGCCTTTTTGATCGCCGTCGCCCCCCCCGCGGAAGCATCTCCCTCGGCAACTATGCGATTCATGGAGCACCTGCACAGCTCAGCGCCAGCGTCGCACGGGGGAGAGGCGCAGCTTTTCGGTGAGCTCCTTGCATCTTGTATCTTGTAGTCGAAGTGGCCCGAAGGGCAAAAGGCCCAGAAACAATAAGCGCTACTCTGCTGCTGTTGCCCCGCTTTTTTTTTACTCGTATAATAAAAATAATAATAAATATCAGAGATGTGACCTGACGGCGCAGGGGGATATATTCTTCTTCGGTGTGTTGGTTGACAAAGTGATATGATATGGGTCGTATTATTATTATATGATCTGCTTTCAGAAGAACACACGAGACACATACTCGTAGCAGCCGGCCGCGCCCCGCTCCTCGTCTATACGCCACGGCCGGGGAGCGTCCAGCTGAAGAGCTTGGCGTGATAACGCGCGGGTTGCGTGCTTGGGTAGTGGTTGTGGTGCCCTTCCTTGCCCTCCTCCCGCTTTCCTTTACGTGTTTCGGCTCTCTCTGCTGGTGTACGTACATACAGCAGCATGTACGTAGGTACGTACGTACTCAGATTCGAGGAAGGCCGAGCAGTTCGAGCGAAAAGACATATTATTAATAACGGCGTACGTATTGTTCAGTGAAAAGGCATCGCGTATTGTGTACTATTCACCTCTACGACTAACTGCTAACTGCTGTGTGGTGTGTATCCATACGCATACGATACGCATGTATGTACGTACTTCGGGTTCACACCGAGACGGGCCGAGGTCCGCCATCGCCAGGAGTGCTTACGGTGTGATGTACCTGGTACACGCTATTGTAGGGATCAGACAGACTCGTACGTCAGCAGCAGCGGTAGTGCAGTGCCCCCTCGCTTACCCAGCCGGTAACCGGGCCGGCACCCCTGGCTATCTGTGCAAAGCTCGTGCGAAGCTCGACGGGCAGGATGGGATACTTTGTACAGCAGTACCAGGTATAGATTTTGTCGAACGTCTATATACCACAGCTTCATACACCATATGTGTTGGTGCTGGTGCGTATGTCGAGCTCTGCCCGGCCGGCCGGCTTGTTTAGTTGTGCGGTGCGTTGTGGAGTTGGGGTGGCAGTTTGGGTAGGTTTTAGTCATTCAAGTCACGAGGTTATCTTGAAATATGTGTCGCGATTCGTTTGTTTCATCGTACCCAGAGTACCGATATCATGTTAATATTTAATATTTATAGTAGTGCACAACCGGCGTCCCCGGTGGCTTGGTAGGTGGTCCGCGAGCCTATCAAGATCAATTTCGTGAGTTCGAGTCTCACCGAGTGCATGCTCATAGGGACTTTTTCTTGCACAAAATTGATAAGCGGAAAGCGCGAGAGCGTGAGTTAGCTGTACATTCGATGAGAATCGACGAGCAGTGGGAATGCTGAACCCTATGCGGGATAAAAACTAAAGGCACGTACCGGGGGGGAGAAGGGACGACACCTGTGACCACGGCTTGTCCAGAAGATCGTCGAGGGTAAAACCTCCTACGAGTGGGCTGGAAAGTAAAAGTGATGATACCTGGTACCCCCCCCCCCCCCCCATTTATTTTGTTCGCCCTTGTTTTCTCTCTCCCTCCTCGTACTACTTCTGTTGAAATATTTATGTTAATACTGCTCGTAGTCGTACTTGTGATTCAGATCTGGGGTCACTTATCGTAGGCTCGCATCCCCCCTCCCCACTACTCCTACGGTCGGTGCCTTGCTTTTTCGTCACATACAACGCTTACAGCTGTAGTACTCGTAAAATACGAGGGTATCATACCTTCGATTAGTTTGCTTGTTTGACTATAAATTAGCGTTAGTTAGCGTACCAGCGGTTGTCTTAGTAAGTTCGAATTTCGGAGGTATTTTATGCAGCAGCAGTATTAATAATACCCAGATTGGCCAGGTTACCCGCCCGGTTTCGTTGTGCTGCCTGGTACACGGACAATAAATATAAAAATTGACTTTCTGTCGACGGCTGATGCTACGCTTTTTTCATAATAATTTAGTGCACGATTGCGCAAGGAATACCCGCACAAGTACTCGTGCCCTTTCGTGGTACGAGTTAAGCATGTACCTGGAATGATTGATGTCTGATGCATTTGTGACTTGAACATTATTATTACGGGGGACCATAGTTAATAGGACCTACGATACACACAAAAACCTATAGATTTACCTATTTTTACCAACAATACTTGGTCCTATTTACTATGATCCCCGGTAATAGTCAATTATCGTAAGAGGTAGAGGAGATTGCATGCATGTGCGGAGGCGGGGGTGTCGTCATACTAATAGTAAGTTCTATATATTAATAGCATGTTTTTGCTGTTGTTGTACAAGAGGTCCGTCCAGCTCTGGTCGTGGCATGTGATTGGCGCACACACCTTTTTGATTCCGCCGGCGGGCTTCGTTGTTACGTTAGGCGTTGATTTATTCATCCAAGCCACAGACGGAATACTTGAATGGCGCATTAGCCATTAGAAGTTGGGGGGGGGGGTATGTTTGTACTCCCTCGCCACCCGCGGGAAGGGGTGCGATTTTTTTTTTAATTTTGATGTCGTTGTTTCCGCTTTGTATGTATCCAAGACTTTTTTTTATTAATCAAGCCACAGACGGAATACTTGAATGGCGCATTAGCCATTAGAAGTTGGGGGGGGGGTATGTTTGTACCCCCTCGCCACCCGCGTTTTTTTAGTTTTGATATCGTTGTTTCCGCTTTGTATGTATCCAAGACTTTTTTTTATTAATCAAGCCACAGACGGAATACTTGAATGGCGCATTAGCCATTAGAAGTTGGGGGGGGGGTATGTTTGTACCCCCTCGCCACCCGCGGGAAGGGGTGCGATTTTTTTTTTAAAATTTTGATATCGTTGTTTCCGGTTTGTATGTATCCAAGACTTTTTTTTCAATACATGCAACCGCCGTGTCCAGTCTCTCAGCCTCGGACGATACCCCCGCCCCCCCCCCCCCCCCCCCCGCCTCAAGAAAGCTTCTGAGCAAAGCGCGCCTCACGCTAACCCCCTCCCCCCCTCCCCCCCCTTCCTCCTCCCTCCCCCACCCCGCCTCCCTGCTCCTCTTCCTCCTACCTTGCCCTCTTCTGTCGGTGGTCGAAACCAAAAAGTGTCCAAGAGGGCGTGGGTAGAAGACCGCGCCTGCACGCGGCTGTCGCGCACCCCGCACCTCTCCCTGTCCCAGCCCTGGTTTCCCAGCGCGGTCGAGTTGGCCGAGGGGTTCTGGTCGGCGGAGGTTGCCGCGCTTGCCTGCTAAATTGATTGCCTAGAGTCGGCTCGGCGAGAGAGGGAAAGAGAGAGAGAGAGGGAGAGGGAGAGATTAGTGAGCGTGTGGGGCTTTTGGCTGTATATGGTCAGTACTCTTGATTTTTCTTGGCTGAAAAGAGTACCACTTGACGTCGACAATGATGGCCGACGTAAACGCCCTGTGGGCTGAACAAAAAAAGCGGTTCCGGCCTTTTTTCAACCCATGGAGGGGCGTGTATCTAGTCGACGCCGGTTCATATAGATATAGACGATAGAGCTCGCCAACGAAGGATGAGATTAGCTGTGCGCCCGACATTTGTCGAAAACGGTAAAAAATTGGGAAGATAAGACGTGCGTGCTGTGCGTGGTGCGTGCATGCGTGCGTGCGTGGCGTCGAAATGGGAAGAGAGAAAAGACCGGCGCACGCAGGCAGGGCCGAGTTTTTGTGTACTCGTGTATCTCTTTTGGTTCTTGTTTTTTTCTTGTTTGTTAGGAGAACCTCGAGTACAAGCAGCATATAGCGCTTCCGGACGTGGCTGAGCGCTGAAGACGGGGGGATCGGTGCACCCTGCGGACGGGAGGGGGGGGGGGGGGGGGGGGGGGGGGGGAGGGTTGTCGGGGAGGAGGGCGTTCACATTAGTACGAGTGCCTTGGAGGGCAGGCCAGAGGCAGTGGCAGCATTCAGTCAAGTCAGCAAGGCTCTGAGAAGACGCTCTCGAAGAAGGGTGGGGGGGCGGGAGGGGGGAGGCGATTGCTTTTATTGACCTATTAGTGCGTTGGTCCGATTCAGGCTGGAGAGAGGGCTCTGTTTCGTACGTGTCGAAGGGCAAAAAACATAGCGCATCTATATGTCTAGGGAGGGGTTGTCGTTGCTTGCTATTCACCCCCACACGAATGGAACGAAGAAAAAGAAGGCGTGGAAGCCATCACTTTATTCGAGATCTGGGGTTTAGGATTCGTTGCGCTGCTGGTTCGGAGTGTTTTTTTCCGTTCAATCTGTAGGAGGAAAAGGGGTTCGTGGGCATCCTTTGTTGGGATTGACAGCCCGTTGCTTTGCAAGGCGTGCTGTGTTGCATCGCTGGGCAAGAGAGTTGGCCGGCGCGAGAGCGAGAAGCATGATGGCGCAGGTTTGAATTTGCGGGAGGGCGGAGGGAGTACTATTAATACAGGTGGAAGATGGTATCCCCCCCCACCCCAAAGATAATGAGTACACCCCCTCCCCTCACACCAAAGATGGGAACCCCCCACCGAAGATGGACCCCCCCCCGCCGAAAATGGGAACTCCCCATCCGAGATGGGAAGCCCCCCCCCCCCCCGATGGCGTCCTCGCACCGGGTAGTTTCGACTGTGCGAAAAGGATGGAAGCTGCGCCTGCATGATGTTCTCTCTTACGTTTGACAGCTGTTATTCACTTCTTGTTCCCTCCGTCGTTTTCTGTATTTTGGTGTATTGTTGCGGTAAACCTGTGTCAATTGGTGTTTTCCTCCTGTATCGTGTCCAGCGTTTTGACGTATATACGTAGTACACGAGGAGCAGCTGTTTGAAAAGGGATTGTTGTTTGAGGGGGGGGGGGGGGGGGGGGGGGGGGGGGGGGGGGGGGGGGGGGGGGAGGCTATTATGTGGAGCCCTACCTGCACGGTTGAAAACGACGACAGCGGTAGATAGACGGTGGACTATGATTTTTTCGACGGCGGGGGGGGGGGGCACGATGTGGTTTTATAGTCGTAGCGACCTTCCTGCTGTTTATGCGCGTATTTAGTCGTGCGTGAGTCGTCTCTAGACACGAAGCAAGTATCACTGTCGATTACTACAGCAGATGGTGGGCATGCTCTTGGCGTTTTGTCGTGTATTCCTTTCCACACGTGCAAAGGATGACAGAAGGACAAGATATGAAAAGGAGGGGGAGGGGGAGGGGGGGGGGGGGGGGGGGGTCGGTAGTGTCGCGCGAGGGCTATTAATAGTAGGAGTATAGGTACGCCAGGAAGAGGAGGAGCAGAACTTGCGGCTGTCGGACTGACGAGGGGGAAGACTGACTGGTCCACGTGGTTTCTTCCTCTTCCGCTTGTGTCATGTTTGTTGCCGTCGGTGTCAGCGTCGTTGCGTCGTCGTGAGGGAGGGCTGGATTGCAACAGCCAAACTTAACAGGAAGTAGAACATGGGGAATAGAACCTGGGGGGGGGGGGGGTGAGTGCGTGAGTGCACCGCGCGTCCTGTCTAGTAGAAGAGAGGATGCGTTTTTGGTGCTTTGCGTTCTTGTGTTTCGGCTGTGGGAGACTAAATTGATTCTTCTGCATGCAGCAAGAAAGCAGACTTGGCCATTGATTTGTTTTCTTTTCTTTTTGATACTTGTTGAAGCGAGTACATCCATCTCGACTCGGGCAACCAGGATTGTCTCAAGCGAGACCCGCCCCCAGCCCCAGCCCTGTGAAGTACCGGGTAGTATGCCAAGCATTGGTACGGATCGGGTTGGATCGTTTTGGTTTTTTGTAATCGTTGGATTGCTCAAGTCCATGGGAGACGACCTTTTTGCTTAAGTCCATGGGGGACGACTTTTTTTTTCACCTCTGGAAGGTCTCTCTTTGTTTGTGTGTACTGTAGTGAGTAGGAAGAGGAGAACGGAGAAAGTTTTTTTTTTTTGTCACTAGTATTATTAATAGTAGTAACATAGGGTGGTAATACATTTGAGGGGGGTTTCGGTTTGTACGGATGCGGATGGATGTCTGGCGTCTGGCGTGGCAAGACGGGGCACGGGCATATTCAGTCTGCCTCGTCCGCCGGAGAACGTGGTGTGTAGGCCTACCTCTTCTCTTTGGGACGAGAAAATAATAAAAGTTAACTAAGTTTGAGAAATTGTTGCAGCACAACGTAGGATGGCTCTATTTTACTGCTGATACCTGGTAGGTATTACGGGGGACCACAGCCGGCGTCCCCGGTGGCTTGGTAGGTGGTCCGCGTGCCTGTCAAGATCAATTTCGTGGGTTCAAGTCTCACCGAGTGCATGCTCATAGGGACTTTTTCTCGCATAAAAAATTGATTAGCGGAAAGCGCGAGAGCGTGAGTTAGCTACATTCGATGAAAATCGACGAGCAGTGGGAATGCTGAACCCTATGCGCGACAAAAAATGAAGGCACGTACCGGGGGGGAGAAGGGACGACACCTGTGACCACGGCTTGTCCAGAAGATCGTCGAGGGTAAAACCTCCTACGAGTGGGCTGGAAAGTAGAAGTGATGAAAAAAAAAAAAAAAAAAAATAGTAAATAGGACCTATGGTGCAACAAATGCCTGTTTATTTACCCATTTTTTCTGACAATATTTGGTCCTATTTACTATGGACCCCAGTAATAGATAGTTGCTATCTGTGGATCGGTGTCGATGTGTTTGTGGGCTGCAACGAATACCGGTAATATGCAACGGTTATTCTTGATGGACTGAGAAGCGTACTCTTTCAACCGCTATTTGGTGTTTTACACGAGAGAGGAAAAAAAACGTTATTTTTTAATGGCATACCTGGCATCTAGTCTTTTATGTACCCCGCCCAGTAAAGGTAATACAGCAGTGGTGTAAAATGTTTCTTCTCGCGTCGATCGCGTTCATGGGCCGGAAGTGAACATTGATTGTCCGTAAGACTTTGAAGCCGTGCATCGCCTGATATAAGCTTGCCTTCGGTACCAGGTACACACGCAGTGCATGCAACGCAGCCGCCCATGAACAATAGTAAGCTCAACACTATATCCTGATGGACGTGTTTCAGGCAGACTATTCCGTCGATCGCAGTACTGTACTTCTAAAAAAATCCCTTTATTGGAGTTGAGTTTCTGTTTCCACAAAAAAATAAAATAAAAAATACTCCGACCTTTTCTTGACGGTGGTTTTCTGACGGTACGCGGGTGTTTTTTTTCAGCAGTTTTTTGCCCTCGTTTTTTTTTTTTACCGTCGTTGAAACACCCACGCCCTAGTAACAGTAAGCCACGGCCTCGCGCTCGCGGCGGTGGCTTCACATGTGTCACCCGCCGCTTTCCATAAAGTCTCGTGTTTCTGCTCGCTCAGTTCGTCGATAAATCGCACTCGCGTCTCCAAAAATGGTTTTCACTCGATTATAGACTACCAGGTACTAATAGAGTCACTTTCCAAGACTTAAGTCGAAACATCCACGCTCAAGCAAACAAGCCACGGCCACGCGCTCGCGGCGGTGGCCTCACGTGACACCCGCCGCTGCCCACGAAGTCTCGTGGTTCTCCTAGGAAATTTCGGCGAGAAATCGCATTTACACTATTCCAAGACAACAGGCGGAGAAAATCGTGAAAGTCGGGTTTTTGCTTATTATTTAAAAAAAACTCAAGCAGGTAGGTAGCGAAAATTGAAGCACAATCCTACTGGTATACGACACTTTTGAATCTCTTGTCTTGAGACACTTTTTCGAACAAAATCTGATGCAATTACGTATCATGTTCAGTCTCTTCAAATAGCGTTGACTCCCAGCGATACTTCCAACGTTAGATATCAGAGACGGGGCGCTTTCTCGTCTTGAAGGGAGAGTAATTTACCGCACGCACCACCCACAGCCCACCAATCACTCCGACGCCACTACAGCTCTCAAGGACGAAAATACTCAGGGTGGAGTGTCCGTTGCTCCCGTGCCTGAGTAGTTATGTTCTGTACATAGGCATTTGCTGCTGTTGTGCTTTCGTGTATCGTGTGTAAAGCTCGTCGTCTTCATGCTTCCTTCCTTCCTTCCTTCCGTTGTGCGTGCTTCATACGTAGAACAATCGAAAGCTGTGTGTGGGCTTTATGTTGCGAGTGATCGGCTGAAAAAAAAACTCAAGTTCTTACTATCAACACTGCAGTCGTTCACTATACATCGACGACTGTTGTGCTACCTACGCTTCTTGTCACAATAGTAGCAGTAAACCACAACGAACAGAAACGAAAGAACCCGGTACGGTTGTTTTGCACATAGGACACGAAAATAGAAGCTACTGAAATGCAGCGCCACCGATATGCGTTTGCCGTGCTATTCCCCAGTTTACTGCCAAACTGTGTTTGCCGCGATGATTCCTGGTAGTGTAATAATCGCCCCCGCCACCTCTTCGAGGGTACCGGTACAACTACAATAACTCGGCCAGATACGCCAGGCAGGCAGGCAGGCAGGCAGGCAGGAAGGGAGGAAGTAAGGGGGGGGGGGGGAAGGAAGGAAGGAAGGAAGAATCAAGGTAATATATTACGGTACTGATATCATTTAGTGGCACAACGCCACTTGAAGCTACGGAAGCGTCGAAAAGTGGTTGAAACCTGGTACTACTGCTGCTGCTGCTGTATCACTACTCGCCGCTACTGCTTCTACTGCTACGATCTATTGGGACGGCCCCGACAACCACGCTCAACCCAAGGCCAGCATCGCTGGAGCCCCCGAGTGAGACGATAACCCTCCGTCAACGCGAGTGAAAGATGGGCACGAAGTACGAAACCAGCGTGACAGACAGGGTCTGCTGGAGCAGAGAGACCGCCCTGTGTGATGTTCTACAGAAGCAAGCTGCTACTGCCACTGCTGCCGCCACTCGCTGCATTGGTTCATCGTCGTCAACGGCGCCGCTCGCACCAGGCGAGGGGATAAAAAGGAGGGGGCATCCACGCCGTAATAGCAACAAAAAAAACACACACACACCCTCTATTCACACAGCAGCGGCAACATCGGGAAAATGTATCTGGCCAAAGACACGTCGGTATCGAACCACTCTTCAAAAAAAAAAAATCGAAAACAGAAAAACGAAATCGTCGCCCGGACAAACAGGAAATACGTACCCAAAACCAAACGAACACGAGGTACGTAGGAATACACGTTGGATGTCGCATCGCACGCGTTTTACCCTCTCCACCACCCCCTCTGGCACCCCCGTGGCTGACCTTGAATGAAAAAAAAAAAAACACACACACACACACCTCGGAGAAATCACGATCTGTAGCTCATCTACTGTAAAGTTCCTCGCTTGCCATTTCGAGAGGTTGTGCAGGATCTGCATAATAATAGTACAGACCCGATCTATGAAACATGTGCTGCAGTAGATAGATCATACACATGAGAGAGATACCTGCCGTGGAATATCCACGGTAGATGATCAAGTAGGAATCGATGGTTTGTCCAAGGCGTGAAAAATTTCGACGTGCCGGGTATCGACTATCGGAATCGTTTGACATAGATCTGAATTCTCATCGATCGGGTTTCGCATCGTACTGAAGTCGATTATCGTGCGATATCCATCGCTAACGAGAGTAGTACCGCACAAGGTATACAAGAGTGCGCACGGCTCTTAATATTTTCTTTGTTCTTGCC